>JAHBCN010011210.1:0-29689 GCA_019359885.1 Listronotus oregonensis | reverse complement strand
TGTTGAAACATCCCGGTAAAAAACATATTCATTTTAAAACATAAATAAAGCGCATTATTTTTAAAATTATTAACTGATGCAGAGAAAATACTTTTGAATAAATAGTAGAAATCTAAAATAAAAGATAACTAATAAAAAACCCCCCAAAACCAAAACGATGTAAGCAACGGCTAAGTGTTGCCGATTCAAAGGGTTTTAAAAGCGACTCCTATATTTTTAAGTTTTAATTTATATACTAAATGTTGATTTGGGCTAGGCGCCACCTGAACTAGAAACTCTGAACTAAATCTGTATAAAACACCCATATTGGCCCAAATTTTTGAGTCCAATCCCAAATTTTAATTTTAACATCCCAAACCCCTTACCCCCTAATATACACGAAACGTTACCGAAACCCGGGTGGTCTGGTAACGTCATTTTGGTCTGGTTAAGTTGATCGAGTGTATAAATTTTGGGTCTGTATAAGCGGTTTTATAAATATATATATATATATATATATATATATATATATATATATATATATATATATATATATATATATATATATATAAAAATATTTACGAAAAAACCTTTTTGTTTGAGACATTCTGTATATCTACCAAAACTGTTAATAAAATAAGCGTTACTAAACCCTTATTTTTGGTTTTAAGTTTTTTTTTATCATGTACGGGAGCAGAGATATTTAGTGTATAAGTAGAGCTGGGACACCCTGTTTAATATTAAGTTAATGGAAAATAAGCAGTAAAGGATCGAAAAAGCCCAAAATTCACTATCTCACTTCTTGCCCCAGACTTTCAATGTGTCTGGAAAGGGTGAAGAAACCAGGGAAACTGTGTGGGATTTCAATTTTTAATTTCCCCCCAAGTAACATATATAAAATTTAGTTTTTATACTATAACAAAAATATAATGATACTTTATACACGTTTGTTACCTGTTACCAGACAAAGTTACCACCATCCAAATTTCATAGTCGCTGATCGTTCTTACTTGTGTTAGGAGCATGCGTAGAAAAACTTACAGGTTTTATAACCTACAAAAGGGCTGGCCGTCGCGTGTCTTTGCTCTATATCATAATAGCCCCGCTTTGGTGCTGGTGGTCGATAGAATAACCTATGAATAAAATACCGGGTCTAAACGTCTTTGGAAATACCATTGCTACAACAGATTTTTTTTTATTTAAAGGCTTTTTTCAGTTTTTTTAAGAATTATTTTAAACTCGCCATTCTTTACTTATTTGACCATGTTATTTTTCAGGGATAGAATAAAATTGCACACAAGCGCCAAAGAAAAAGACTCTACAATTAAAGATTCTTTATTAAAAGACAGCGATCCTCCAGCTTTTACCGAACTGTCAAACACTAATGTGCCAAATCCACCGTCCAGTACCTTAAAAAAGCAGTAGCATTACCACAAAACAACCTGTACATAGTAGTGAAAATATATCTGTGATAATGTTAGTGAGAAAGTTAGTGATAATAAAATACCAAGGTACCAAGCAAAGCCGAAACTTCCGAGAGGTAGATAAGCGACTTAAGTCAACTGAAAGTGCGGACAAAAACGAACCACATTGGTCGAAGCTAAAAAGGGCGGCCATTTCAAAAGATGTTCCGTCCGAGGCGACCTCTCTTTCGTTGGGGAGTAAGGACCTGCCAAGTAACGGGGAGGAAAAGGGGGACGTTAAAGAAAAGACTCTCACTAGAAAACCTAGTTTGGTGTTAACGAGAAAAACAAAGCATTACAGGTGAGTTTCTGTGTTTTTGTTTAACTCCAACCTACTGTACATAGTCATTTAAAAGCTCCTAAACATTTCGTAAAATGTTTATTTTATTTAAAATTTTACTTTATCAGCGTTTTAAAATGTATTTAAAATAACGAGCAGGCAAGTGCGTCTTTTATGTGCTAAATTTAGGGTGCCAAGAACAAGTAATTCAAATTATATTTTATTTTTGTAAACTTTTTAATTTGTGATTTGTGTAACAATTTTTCCATTTTTAATAAAAAAACTTAACACCAAAGTCAAATTTCACTTAAATTGTTCCAAGTATAGTCTGTCTCAAAGTATACCGTCTTAGCTCTTGCCTTCATTTATGGATTATACCTGCCGACAGCAATAAAACTGCTGATCGGTAGGTATTAAAGGACAGAACATTAGGGACGGACTTTAATAATATAAAGATTTTTAATTTATTGTTTATTTAGGTAAATATAATCTTAAAATTACATTAAGAAATTAAATATATGCAAAGTTTTAATAAATTTATAACTGCATTATCTATATATAATTACATTTTTAATTTAAATATCTAAATCTGTTTCACTATCAGAGTCATCATTGAGATTAATTACACAGGATTACAGGATTTATGTTGTTTTGGAAAGAAATGTAAGAGTCCTTAATCTTTATAATGTGCTGTGGTGCTGTGGTGCAGCTCTCAACTAGTACGTTAGTAATTACATTTTTTATCAAATTTATAACACTGGGACTTAAAGTAGGTGTAACATTTTCTGCTCTAATCTTAAATTTTACTTGGTTCCACAAATGCTCTATGGGGTTAAACATACAGCGATACGGAGGAAGCCGTAAGATAGTATGCCCAGGCTGTTTAGCCAAATTATCACATACATATTGTTTTTTAATTGCATATGAATTTAGGACGTCCAAAAGATGCGTTTTTTTGTAACTATATTTAAAATAAATATCATTTTCTAACAAATATTCCTGGATTTCAGTTTTTGAACTTAATGAAGCTGGTGCTTTGTGTAGCAGACGGCTGTGGTAGCTTGCGTTATCCATGACAATAACACTGTTGTTTGGAATATGTTTTAAAAGATAATTTTGAAACCAGTTTTCAAAACGTCCTGCACTTGTATCCTCATAATAATCCAAGATAGAATCCTTAATATTCTTTGCAGACAACAGCAAGCAGTTTGGGACAAATCTGTCTTCTGAACCAGTGTGTATTATGGTAATGCGTTTTCCTTTATTTGAAGGTGCTTTCGTCTGACATTTTTGACTAGAATCAACCCATCCTTTGGATACTGTGTCGTGTGTATCGAACCATGTTTCACCAAGGTAAATTATGGATCTGTTTTCTAACCTATATCTTTTAAATTCTTGAAGGTAATTAAATCTTCAAGTGCGTAATCTGTGCGATTTCATTACTACTTGTCTTTTGTCTATTTTGCGGTATTTAAATCCCATTTTACAAACAACTCTATGGAGAGTGGCACGGCTAATATTTATATTGGTTTCGTCTTCGTCTAGCTTCTTTTTTAGTTTACCAAGGTAGGAATAACTCCGCTTTCATAAAGACATTATATTTTCCTTCTTATTAGATCCTGATCACTATTGTCTATACGGTGAGATTGAAAATCACCACGTTTTTTTCTTTTGTTCAATTCTTCACTAATAATATTACCCCTAGGTTTCTTTTAAAGCTTCTTGTTTAATTAGACCTCTACTGATTAAAGTTTCATACACATTTTTACAACCCGTTTTTCATCTAATGACAAATGATTTCGACGCGACATAGTTATATTCTCGTAAAACAACTTTTTCGAAACGCACAGTAAAAACGGTTATTCAACACTGCTACTAAAATATTAGCCAAAATATTTATATGCCTAATGGTTAATACTCAAGAAATACCTGGCCCACCCCTGCCCTTATGAACAAGTGGGTTTACCCAATAACAATAGGTAATGAAATCGTTAAAGGTTTATTGGGGTATGGTCCGTCAAAAGCCATAACGATATACTTTGAGACAGACTATAACAAAGAAATGTTTAATCTTATTTAAATAACTGATTAAGTGTATAAGAAATTAAATAACGGTTTTTTATACATTCTATACTTAATTCAGTTACTGCTTATCCGATTTAATTGAACACATATTGATTAGCAATTGTTTGCTTTACAGGTATGTATGCATATAATTAATTCAACATATTGTGTATACCAGGTAACAATAAAACTACTGGCAACAGCGTTCTCGTCAAATAGTTAAAGATAGAAAATTAAAACTTGTGTGATCGTTAGAATTGAGTATATAGTCCAATCGTTAGAGGTTTTTTCCTCTAACCGCCAAAAAAGTTGATGAAATTTGGCATACTAGTAGATTTCGAGGCAAAAAATCGAAAAATCAACGAACCCTTGCTGAGATGTCGGAAAGCGGGTAAAACATCACCCTAAAGTTTTAAACTCATTTTTACTCATGAAGGGATATTTTTTTATAAAAATAACGCTGCCATTTAAAAGAATGGAGAATTTTACGCTAGAAATGACTATTCACACATCTAAGATATTTTTGTTCTAAGTTTGAGAAATTTTCAACCCTAAAGACTCAAGGAAGCGCGCGAAATGGATTATTTTAAAAAATTTCAGAAGTTTCCGTACTGAAATTTAATTTTTGCTATAACGTGGAAGATTATCGTGGACAATAATATACCAAACGAAAGAATAAGTCTTAAGCTTCAGTCCTTTTACAGTTATACCAGCAAATTTGTTTACATAAATAAGCTTGTAGGTTGAAAATTATAGAAACTTGAGGGTCAGATGTATTTTTTCAGTCATGTGTTTATTATTCCCACCATTTGACTGAACAGAATTTACTTTTTTTTATGTTATGAGCTTTGAAACCTGTAAAACTTTTTTGACTGTCTTATCCTGTTAATTAACAAATCAGATTTCTATCATTGTACGTATTATAAGCAACATGTTAAGAGAACTATTTTAAAGGGGAGGGTTAGATCTTTAGAAAATATACATTTTTTAGTATACTCAAGAAATTCAAATAATTCGAGGTAAAACAAGAATTTATAAAAAATTGTATCATTTCGAAAAATGACAAGGGGTATCCGCCAGAGTTTCCCCTTTTACTTTCGTGAAAGGGCAAGGCCTCAGCTCCAAAATGAATGTACCTGAATTTCCCGGAGATGCTCCTGGAATGGCTATTTTAACTTAGAATATATAAAATATTGTAGCTCCTGAGGACGTACGCAGCCATGTTGGATTGTGCGCAGAGTAGACAAAACACCGGGTCGTCTTTGCGGCATGCTCGATATGTTTATAAGCTGATTTGCTCTTATTGTTGTTAAATAATTTCTTGTAAAAGTATTTATTTATATAGCTGTCAAAAGTGGACAGAAAAATAGAAGAAATAGGAACAATTTCAATATACATGGGACAGAGAGAACAACACGTCATCTTGACACAGTTGGCTTTCGGGGTGTTTCCAAGCCAGCTAGTGTAAAAGTTAGTTCTTACAGTGTTTACCTGCCAATTTGCTGTTACAATTACAATTACAAGTTACTTTTTGCCCATTGATATTGGGATAGCTTTGAGCCCTAAACGGACCTTGTTACAACATAAAATTGGTAATAACAATTGACCATCAACTACCTAGGTTGTATGAACTCGAAAATCAAGATCAGCTACCAAAGAAAGGTACAGAATTCCAACTTGAGATCTCAAAAATCTAACCACAACTAACCACAACTCAGAGATTTATCATGTTGTTGTAAAATCCACTGCAAGAGGGATTAGGATTTTTTTCGTTATTTCTACTTTTAAAGGATATTACAGAGTTTTCCATGTTTAAGAGTGGTTTCGACACCCCTGAGAAAGGATTTTGTTATTTTTGGTTTCCTGGTACCAAACACTACATCTGTACCAAATTTTATCAGCTTTGGGCTCGGTTATAGGTAGAGTGCTATTTTGCCTCTAACGACTGAAGTAATAAGAAACATTTTGGAGATCAAGAGTATTGACTGCAGGTATCACTACCGGAGATAATGGTACCAACTTTTTTTATCTTAAATTTCCTCGTCAGCTTCTCTGACATCGAAAAATCAAAAGATTTGCTATAAAAAATTACCCAAGGGAACTCTAAACTGAATGATTTTAATTCATTATAATTGCTAGAAATAATATTAAGTTAGCCATGGTCAATATACCTGCTGTTTTAAAAGGATTTGGCTAAGTATGCTTTGATAAAAAATGAGAATGATAATATGCCTCCATTGCAGTTTTAAGAACTAAACCAGAACTAAAGCCTTGTGCAAAGAGTATTTTCCAAAGCCGAACAAGTTAATATGCTTTTCATTTATGGCAAATGTATTAATATACATGCAATAAAAAAAGAGCTGGACAAAACTAGACGCAGCGATATCTTGATCGCCCTAAACTTTTCAAAAATTACTTTTCTTGGCTTGTAGATTATTTAAATAAGCTACCAGATAACGTTAATAAAAAACATAGATTTTTAAAACGCAAGGAATCTGAAATAAATAGGACCCATCTTTTTTTCAACGACCACTAGATGCGGAACGATATTTTTTTTTTTAATTTTATGCAAGATCTTCCACTAGCCGAAGCTCAAAATGTAATGTTTCAACAGATGGAGCATCAGCTCACAACGCTCGTGTTGTAGTTGAATTTTTCCACAATACATATGAAGCTAACTGAATTGGGATAAATTATCCTGTTAGGTGACCAGCAAGATCGCCAGACTTAACACCACCAGATTTTTTTAATGAGCTTATATAAAGAAAAAAGTGTATGCTACACCACTGGAAAACTAAGAGTATTTAAGAAAAATAATTATAATGGTAGATAATAAAAAAGAATGTTTTGCGAAAAATTATGAAAAGATGTCATTCATGTAGTCAGCAGTATAGTGATCATTTCGAACATTTAAATTACGAATACACTTTGACCATTTTTATTTTCTTTATGACTAACTTAAAATTATTTTTAGCGATTATAATGGATTAGTATCATTCAGTTTAGAGTACCTTTAGGTGATTTTTTAGAACCAATTTTACCAAAATTAGAACCAGAGAAAGTTTTTTTTGTGGTAGATGGATAGAATATTTAAAAGTAACATTGACCAGTTAAAGTTTTAAGCTTCTAAGTTCAAACCGTTTTTTAACAGCAGTTAACCACAATTTCAAAAATAGGTAAAACGTTATTTTTTACATTTAATAAAGTAGTACAACAAAAGAACTAATATTATTAGTGACATTTTTTATTTAAGGTTTAGTGGTTTTTTTAAAATTAGAAAGTTTAAAAAATAGACAATTATTAAGTTTAAATATCTTAAAAACCGGTAACATTTAATATAAAATATGTTATATAAAAGATGTTTAGAATTTTATGTAGAATCCAAATATCGGAAAATATGTAAGGTGTTCTATTTGAAATAAAAAAGTTGGTACCTTCGAGTCGTACCTGTAGTAAAGTTTGCTATATTCAATACTAACGATCACTAAAGTTTTAATTTTCTATCTATAACCATTTGGCAACAACGCCCTGGTCAGTATCTTTATTGTTACTCGGTATATAAGTGTTTACCTTTCTTTGTCACTTAGTAGATTTAAATTTAAAAATGTATATATGAACCAGGTTTTTCAGTAGACATTGTATATAATAGTTAAACAAGACATAACACAAATTTGTTTAAAAGAAATAAGTAAGATAAATTAAATTGGTATCTATTTTTTTAGTTCAATAATAAAGTCTATGATATTTTTCTTTTAACTAAAAGGTTTTTTATTTATTTATTTATTTTTTACTTTTTAAAGATTTGTACAGGCTAAGCTAAGAGAGGCTCAATCAGTTCCCGTTGAAAGTTACAATTATCGTTATAGGTTTGTAAAAAGTCCCCTGTAATAGATTCCCTGAAAACATTCATTCACATGCAGTTTATCCTCATTCCAAAAAAGCTAAAAAAAACCTTACGGTATTTGCATCGCTTGTTGTATTTGTGTATAATATGTATTTTTCTTTGCAGTTATTGTTTTTTGTATGTACAGCCCTTTAAAAAGTAACTTTTTTTATTTGGTACCACAATCAACACATAATTAAAACCAAAATCAATTCATCAATATTTTTTAAATAAAATAATTTTATTATTCTCCACAAAATATTTAATATTATGTTCCTTGCATCTAATTTTAAATAGTATTATTGAAACAAAAAATCTTCCTTGGGTATATAAGTCCAGTTCCCGGAGTATTCGACCAGTCATTATATTGAACTAATAAACAGATTTTAGCGAAATTAGGTATAATGTGTCTCATAGCAGGAAGGTATTTCCGGCCGAAGAGAAATTTGCCTTTGTATAGTTTATTGCTATTTTGCAACAAAAATAATCCGTTTTATAATTTTTTACCAATGCCATCAGTAAGGCAATTTAGTTACGAATCTTTTCTCTTTTTACAGTTTTTCTCTACAACAAATACTTAGAAAGTTATAACCAAATAAAGTGAAAAAAATGTCGTTTTTCTTTCTACAATTTGTCTATTTAACAAATGTTCCGTACCTTTGAAGAAGAAAGCATTTCTCGATTCTCGCTTTTTACTCGTCTTTCTGGAGGGTTTCCAACAAACACATTCCTTCCACCCCGAATGTTCAGAACTCCTGTTTTTTTTTATTAAGGTTTGGTTTGTGAACATTTTGTAGATTCTGACGTATATAGAATTGAATTATCCTTACTAACTTACGGATCGTCCAAAATAAACTAAAAAGAAAAACTTAAAAAACCCTTTGACAATAATTAACACATCTATTAACATTTCAATGACTAGTCAGATACCGTTTTATTGATTATTTTAAATTAATCTTAATTGATTGCTAAACCATACAATAATAATGAAAATTAGGATTAATTTAATTTTGTTTTTTAAAAAATTGGAAAAATTTTAAGAGGTTTTTATACAATTTATAACATACCTAATTGTTAAAGGGTTTTTCAAGTTATTAAAGTCTTCAATTCTGTGTATGCACACAATCTGTATCTTGGGAACTGGACCGAATCGGTCGCGGCTGGAAGGTACTCAAAGAAGAATAAATCTGCCAGGGCAATATAGAACGTATTTAAAAAATTATTAATTATCATGTATTATTTTGTAAATTTTATGCTTTTTATTTTTCTGTCCATTTTTTAAAGCTGTTTATGCGTATATACAAATTTAAAAATATATTTAATAATATATGCTGCCGCAAAGTACTTTTTTTAGACAGAAAAGACTTCCAGGATACAAGTCAGCGAGTCTGCAAAACTAAAAAACAGTTTTTCATAATTCGCACGCTAGTTTTCTAAAATGTATCCAATTCCTGGATATTTTTTATTTTAAGAAAGTAGTTTTTTTCTGCCTAGTCCAAAAAGAGCTCACTTTCCAGACCAGGCAGAGAAAAGATATATTTTCAAAAAACTGTCTAGACGGTTGTCAAAAAGCTTATTTCCTTACTGCCATTTTAGTAATGTCGGTTCACGAGTTATTAAAACAATGAAACTAGTAGACTACCAGTAGTTGTGGCGTCCTATTAAGTTTTTTTGTTAATTTTATCCACACCTAAGCATGATTTGACAGTTTTCTCACTAAATTTTGTAATAGGTATTAACAAGGAGGGTTCAAATATAATATATTTATCCACTCTTCGTTCTGGAAGCTTTAAAGAACCACTTATATAAAATATTTTTGAGCCGCCCAATGCGTCTTTTAGCTCTAAAAAAAAAAAAACGAAAATCACATCGTGATAAATCAAATTTATAAGCAGGATTAGGAAGAATTTTCTAATGCAGTTTATTGAAGACAGTATGCAGCAGAATGACTTTCTAAGTTAAGGGCAGCGGCGGCTTGTGGATTGTCCAACAAAAAAGGTCCAACATACAAAGCAAAAATAATAAACTAATTCATCATACATTTATTTAAGGCAAGAACAGATTACAATTGAGATTGTATTATCAGCAAATACACGCCAACACTAATTTTTTTAATTGAAAGTTCATTTTTCTGTTTTTTCAGCAACAAACTTTTCAATTACTTTTTTGATTAAAGTTTAAAATATTATAAAAAGTTCATTTTAATGGAGATTATTGCAAGAGCATTTTATCTTTCTCTACCAATAGTATTTACCAAAAAATTGAATTAATTTAAAAATCAAAAAACACTCTTCAGTTTCTGATGTAGTTATTGGAATTGCAACCAATATTTTTAAAACCCAAACAATTTTTTTAATTGCATCAATTATGATATAAATTATGAAATAAACACCCAAATACGAGCTGGTGGGCAAAAATGCGGGAGCCCAGTAAGACCCTGCGTCGTTGTGTCAATCGCGATCTATTATGCAGATTCCTGGCTGCGGGTTTTTGAGACAGCCGCATCTCAGGTTTCGGTATATCTGGGCTGTGCTCGCAACTGCGGAATGAAATGATTCAACGTTCTAGTACAAGAGCTAAAATATTTTGTGCAGTATAATTTGTTCCCCAAGTATGCCTCTGCGTCGTTGTGCCAATCGTGACCTATGTTGCAGATTCATGGCCTTACCGGCAGGTTTTTGAGACAGCCGCATCTCAGATCTCGGCAGATCTGGGCTGCGCTCACAACCGCGCAGTGTTGTTTTATGTAAGCTATCTTTGATCTTGGTACCTCCTGAGAAGCTAAGTAGAGACTTTATCACGTCGCTGTTTTTGCTGGTGGGGCCATCGTAACTAAGACGATTGGAGATGATCATGGACTCTGCCTTGGTTCTCAACTTCGTCCCTTTTAGCCAAAGGAATTCGTCGTGGTGGTTGCCTTATTGGCGCCGCATCACCAGTACTGATTCGATGGTGACCTGTGTTGCTTGTTCCCAAATCCTTTTCGGAGAAAGAGAAAACGTCCCTAATTTATTCTAAAAAGGTCTTCTGGCTTAGTAACCTGCCCTAGATTTAACAGGGCTATTGTTAAAATACACTAGATTAGCTATCTTTGTTAATATGTAAGATAATGCATATGGAAATTCATAAATTACTTGCCGCTACAAATACTAATTTGTAATGTTTCTAATAACTTTAAGAGTATAAATTGTTCTGTTTAGGGTCGTTTATCGGGTCAATGATTTGTGTTGTCGACGTTTTTGGATGTCTTGCTTGCGACAAATTTTCGCCCATTGTATGGCTCTTTACCAATTAATTACCTGAGTTTTAAGTAAGGAGAATTCTTCGTATTGTGCCAAAAATCTATGCAAAACATTACCTTAAAAAGCCCAGAATTCACCAGAAATTTAACTATGCATCTTAGAGTAGAGACTGGTTTTTGGTGAGCTTCAGCTCTATAAGTAGCTGCCGACAAACTCTGCTGTTGGCTAAAGATGAAGTAAATGCATATGTGCAAATTAGGGTTCTTTTATGGACACCCTGTAACTATTGATATTTATGGCACAAAAAGTAGAGTAACTGTACACAAGTTTTTATTTAAAACAATATACAATTAAATACTACACAAAATATAGCATGATACCCAAGAGGCATAAAATTGTCAAATAAATAAAATACTTTTAAAAGGCACGTCCTGGTTTTAAAAGTAACAAAAATTTTTACCAAATTTTAAAAATTTTTTAAAAAACAAAAGAAATGCAAAAATTAAATTCTTTAAAAGGCCTTTAAATTTAATTTTTATGCAAAAAAAAACAAATTCGCTATGACAAAATGTTTAATTTTCAAAAAGGGCTTTATTTTAATTTTTTGCGAAAAAATCAAATCGCCTTCCCGACTGCAAAATCCATAAGGCGTAAAGATACGACGACGCGACAACACAAATAGAAAGTGAATTGAAAATTGGAATTTTTCAAATTAAATTTTGAAAGTATTTTATTTTTGGGATACCCAATACCACTTATCACTCCTGTGACACTTAGACTAATTTATTAAAAAATTATATTAACCAAAAGTTTTAATGTTACCTTGACTGCTTATCTATGGTACTAATATACCATTCACTAATCACTTTTGTAATCACCGCTTCAAACTAAAGCTCCCTCTTTTATAGTTATTTACTTTCCTCACATACTTTCTTCGGTTACCTTTGAACTTTACGTAAAAATATGTTACCTTACAATTGACACGGAGAAATTTTTAGAATAGCCTTACTAGCTTGGAAAAATGTACTCTTTTGTAGGAAAACTTATGATAAGAACTGTTTGAAGAAAGAGATGTGCTAGCTAAATTTCTTGGTCTGAAACACAAAGAAAGTAATATATATTATCATAAAAATACTACAATTTTTCTAATAAAAACTTAAGAGAACATTTTGGCAATCTGTCTAAAAGGTAAGAGAATTTAATGTGCTCATATCGAAAGAAAAGAAATGCTTCTCGCAGCGGGTTAATTCAACCTCTGACGCTGTGTACTCTCCCGTTGCTCTGCCGTACTGACCAACGAACAAACACTACTAGAAATCCAAATCTCGTGCTTTCTGAACGCAGCTATTTTCTGTCAGTACAGTAGCGCCAAACTCCTGGACAATCAACTAACGCATTACCAACTCATCATAGATGGCAGCACATAATAAAAGGCGAACTGTGAACGCTGGTATTACTTTAAATTTTTATTTCTAAGTTATTTTTCCCCAATTGCAACAAAAATAAGATTTTGCTGAAATACATTACTTTACAACTGATTATTTTAATAAAGTTGCAGTTGTTGAGTAAGGTTTCAGCAAAATTTTATATTTGTTAGGATTTGGTAAAATTTTAAACTTGCAAAAAATATAGCAAACAAAAAATGTTATTGTTAACAATACATTTAAATAAAATTGTTATAAATACAAATATTTTCAGAAGACCAGAAAAATCTTGGGATATTTGTCCCAAATTTTCTATAAACAAAAACAAAAAATTACATTCCAGAAATAACAGTAACAAATAAAACATGAAATTTCAGAATAAATGAAAAATATTCTCTGATAACAACATAAATTCTAATACCTGAGATAACAAAGGCAAAATAAAATATATTCTAAAAATTAACAACAAAACTTCTAAAACTATCACAGCCGGGGTTGGATGAGATACTTCTAAAACTGTCACAGCCGGGGTTGGAGATCATGCTGAAAGGTTCCTATAAAACAAAGAAGCTAGGCAGTATTGGTTTATCCAGAACAGACTAAAAATACATAAAATATGATATGGGAACTTTAGCTATTAATTTAGCAAAGACAAAGGCAGACAAGGGGCAAAAATATATAAAAAAATTTAAATTAATGTGGTAACTGAAATGAACTATAATATTACTTATTATATAATTTATAAAATATAAATAATATATTGTTATATATATATGTATATAATATATTTTATATTAAAATATTATATATATAATTTAAAAATATTTTATAAATATAATATATATAAAATAATAAAAAGAAAAACAATTAATTAATAAAAAGAAATTATTGTTTAAATTTTTTATATTTTTTATGTCTATCGCTTACTCTTTTTAGATTCAAACTTATTTTTCCTTTTCTTTAAGATACTTATAAAAACAATTTTTTAAAGTTAGGTTTAAATATTTCATAAAAGCACTTCCGGTCTAAACAAATGAAAAGAGCTTGCAGTAAGGTTTGAAATATTGTTGCCTAAATAAATTTTCAATTTTATTCTTGTAAACATTCTCATCCAAATATTTGTAAATATCAGCATGTAGTCTGTCTACAAGATTGACTAAAGCTTCAGTAGCATATTTAAGCCCTTGTTCGTTATCAAACTCTTTAAACATTACAAATAAATGCTTGTCGGTTACCTCCACTACTTTAGGGTTGTCCAATGGTTCGAGAGGTAAATTTTTAAAAGAATTGAAACATTTTCCGTAACTGTGTTCATTCAGAATGGAATTCATAAAGGGTGACCAAGGTACAGCTCTATATTTTAAGCGAGAAGGATCCTCAAGATTTGCATAATTTAATTTTGAACAACGGTCCTCACAAACATAAATTTTTACAATCTTTTGAGGGTCTTAAAGTACATTTAATTTTCCAAGCTTCTAACGATTAGGGATCTCGAGAAAAAGAATGAAACTTTTTGTTCTTTAAATCTGTGCTTACAATTTTACTATAATGGGCGTTTCTGCAACAAGGATATTTACAAGAATATTTCAGCCTACAATGTGTTGTGTTGATGCTATTGCGAAGATATTTACAAAGAACCTTGGTTTAATATCGAAGAAGGCTTACTACAATATTTAAATAACATATCTTACCTTTTAATTTTTTCACAATGGTGTGGAAAAAAATAAGAACGCAAATCTAAAACAGTCTACCCAAAGTCAACACTTACAACACAAATACTAGAATAGAAAATGGCCGACGCAAACACAACACGGGGATTTATGGTTAAAAAGGGAAAAGGGATATAAATAATTCAAGAATAATTCTCACTTTTCATTGGTTAAAAAAAAAACGAGGTTTCGCCATCTAGAAATTTACTACCAAGTTACTACAAAGCAAAAAATGGAAAATATAGAAATCTACTTATTCCCTGGCAATAATATAATTGTCAAATGTCATTGTTTCCAGTATCCCCATAAGAAGTTGGCCAGGCGTGGTACTGACCGTCCCCGGTCTCCCGATGTTTCTCGTAGCTCTGCCGACCCCCGGGCCTTAGTGAACCGACCCATCTTATTGGTCTATTTCCCTTGCGCCAAGAAGAGCTGACTATTTTTCCATCGTAGGGGACGCCACGAAATCTTAAGTTCCGATTGGATGTAGGTCTTGCGTAGCGACACGAACAGTTCCGACGCAGCTTCTTCTGGGCCAAAAGTCCGCGACTGTCTTTGTTTGCTTAGCTATTTTTAAAATGGTAAAAAGGAATTTTATTCATGCTTCAGCGGTGTTGCCACAATTTATTTAAAAATTCTACTGGTAAAAAATAGATTTTTTATATTTTATAAAAAATAAGAAAGAAAGCCTACCTATGGCTATGGTAAAATAGCTTTCATGTTGGCAAATGTGTTTCTGCAATACATTGATTAACTGAAACAAGAATTGCCTCTGTCACTTACCAAATGAAAGCAACTGAAGTGACTGCGACTTTATGCGCGACTTTTAGATACCCCATTGCATGAATGTTAACACGAAATTGCGGTCAGGGCCATTTTTTGTTCTGAGAATAAAATATCTGGTCATATTTGAACCCTCCATGTATATGTACTTCTCACAGTACTGTCGACAGTTAATTAACCCTGTAGAAGTTAATGGTTACAGTCTAAGTAAATTGTGCTTGAACCCGTTCCAACTCCGTAACTTTAAAACCCATTTTTTATGGTATAAAAATAGTTTAATAAATATATGGTTCCTTTAGATCAGAACTAGCCTATGTCTATTTTTGGCATAGATTTTTATAATGTCGTACTTTAGGGTAGTTCTGCCCTAAAAATTACACAGCTCCTGATCATAGACCTATTTGTAATTTAAATTTGGATGAATAATTATTTATTATGTAATTTTATATAATTCTATTCTTGTTACGTCTAAAGTCGATCGAATACACTTTACTATATTATTTTACCTAATATCTCAAATTTGGAGAAAATTGACATAGTGCTAGGGATTATTTGTACCAGTCATACTACCATATATATTATTATAATATATATATATATATATATATATATATATATATATATATATATATATATATATATATATATATATATATATATATATATATATATATATATATTAGACTTATTCAAACCAATTTTAAAGCAATTAAGAAATGTTTTTTTTACCATTATTTAAAAAAATTCCGCCTGTCTCTAAGCAACAGTAGGCCAGCCATAATCTTCCAACAACTTCCGGTCTTAGAAACCTTGATATTGGTCTTAAAATATTTTAAATTGTCAATAGAAATATGTTCCACTATTTGACAGAAAAAATCCAGACTGTAAAACAAAAATATAAATCCCTAAACAGTAGTCATCACATATTGCTATGCCATATTTTAATCCCAAAATGTATTCTAGATGTTTTCTGAGGTCTGTTATTACTTATCTTTCTATATTTATATTTTAAAAACCTATAGAACCTATATTAAATGAAAGTTATTAGAAAACATTATATACGTGATGTAAAAAGTATGATGCTTGCGATTTAAATGGGCGATAGTGGATCTTAAAACAAGTCAAAAAGTTTATAAATGACATATGTGTCTAAACTTGACAGATTTTTGTCTAAACGATGTCAAAATTAGAAATTTAAAAGCAATTATTTCTGAAATTATTAACAATAGGAATCTTTTGTTTTAATCGCTTATCAGTAGATTCATTTGGCAATAAAATAAACTAAGTTTTAAATGTTTCAATCTACAAATAAAAAATAAAATAAAAATGATTTTTCTCCTAGTTAAAAACAATTGGCAACAGAGCGACCTAGAAGCATCTGCGTCAAATAGTCAGTTGTACAAATTACTCACCGACCTGGCCGATATTTTTGTTTGTTTTTAAACCTGGAAAATATGCCAATATGTTTTAAATTTACGCCAACTGCAGTGCAAAATGTACCAAAGTTTTTTAAAAACGGAATGTGTGCAGCCGAGAAATCTTATTGCTTAAGCAAAATAAAAAGTGATGTTTTAAAACACAATAATTTGTGTTCTTAAAATGGATATTTAGCCCATTCTTTTGGTAGGTATAACTATTTTTTGTTTACAAATAAAAACAAAACATTAATTATTACTTAAATTTAATTTCAAATTAAATATCAAAATAAATTGCTAGAAGTAATTTTTAATATTTGTATGTAAATGAACATCTCCTTAAAAAAAAGAGTAAATATGCAAAACTTCGCAAAAAACGTTCCACGTTCCGACTCGCTGCGATGAAACCGGCGCGGTGTTGCCAGCTTTTTTAAACTTTGAAAGGCCATATTTTAAAAACAACTTTTGACCCATATGTTCTTGGCATTTTTGACTTGTTTTGAGCTCCACTATCGCCCAATAAAATCGTGAGCATCATACTTTTTACACCGCGTATTACAAAATATATGTTTATTATACATCCAGTAGTTGGTTTAAACAGGCCTTCTGTTAATATTTAAGGGCTAATTTTTACGTTGTCCTGTTTCAAATAACTAACTTTTTCAAGAAAAAGTTACATATCAGGTTTAAACTTGTTACACAATGTATTACTATTCTTACAAATGTGTAGCTCATAATATTATAAAATCATTTTTTTATCATAGCAATCATTATAGGTCAATAGACGATTTATCACCAGAATATGGTCCTCTACCCTTCGTTAAGAAACTAAAAATTCTCAACGAACGTCAAAAACTAGAAGAGTTAGAAATAGCAATGAAGACGCGAAGTTTTTCATTGGATATACCTGAAAGTCAAAGCGAAGCTAGTGATACATTAACCAGGTAAAAAAATAAAACAAATCCATTATAAAATACATTTATTTTATTATTTAAAAAACCATCTTTTTACTTTGGTCCAATTATTTTTAATAAAATAATTTATAATTGACATACTAAATACAATATTACTAATTTAGTCACTTAGTTATAGCAGATTTGCAAATTAAATTCAAAAATTAAAAAAGGTGACAATAACTACCTGAAATGTCAAAACACAGAAAGTAAGTATTTTGTCAAAATCTAGCGTTTATTACTACTTTAAAAACATGTTGGTAAAAGGTATACATATTGGGACAAATATTTACATAGGTTTCCATCCCGTGAGACAATGCATTCGGCCACTTCACCACTTGAAGCACACTATACTGCAGGCTCTTAATTAGGACCTCTACCAGATGGGGCACTTATACTGACAGAAACTTAGAGTCCAAAAATTATAAGAGAGTTACAAAAACGTTACCACCCAGTACAAAGTATCTTAAATGTTTATAAATCCGTATTTGAGACCTGTATTCCCCATATCAAAAAGAAACACATAACTTGAAATTACAAACCGTGGTTTTCTTAATCCTGTGACAAAGCCAGAGTTTTAAAAATTTAAGCCCACAGAAAGTTTCTTCAAAACCCTAGTTCCGAAAATCGACAGGCTAGCATTGAAGCAAGAAATTAGTATAATTAGACAATCTCAGAAGCAAAAGACCATTTTAACAATCGGATAAAAGATAAAGTTCTCTCTTGCTCGAATGACAGTAAAGCCTTCTGGTCATTTGCCAAAAATATTAGTCAAAACTTCTGCACAAATTCTTTTTTACCCCTAATCTTTAAAGATGAAATTGTTTTTACCTTTAAAGAAAAATCCGAACTATATGCAAACAATTTGCTGCCAATTCTACCCTCGATCCTCCTATTAATCTTCCTCTTCCAACGGTTGCCCCTGTTTCTTATAAAAAGACCGATATCATTTTTATGTCAGATTAAGCGTATTCTTTCTTTTCTTAATACTAAAAAATCGTCTGGGCTGGATGGCATACCAGCAATCTTCTTAAAAAAATGTGCTCCGGAACTTGCACCAATCCTAACTCGCCTCTTTCGAATCTCTTACGACACGGGCATTTTTTCAGAGAGCTGGAAAGCTACACGTGCGCAACCTGTCCCCAAAAAAGGTTGCCAAACGCTTCCTTTTAACTATAAACCTATATCTCTTTTTTCTGTTGCGTACAAAGTTATGAAAAAGTTTATTTATTTTCAAATCTTGAAGTATCTGGAAAAACACAAGATCTTATGTAACAAAGAGTATGGATTCCGCCACAGAAGATTCACAGCTGATCTTCTTTCCTATGTCTCATACAACTGGAATAAGTCCCTTAAGTTTCTTGGTGAAACCTAGATCGTTGCTCTTGACATATCCAAAGCTTTCGATCAGGTCTGGCATAATAAGCTTCTTAACAAACTTCCTTCTTACGTTCCTTCACCTAAGCTTTGCTCTTAGCTCTCCAGTTTTCTTTTTAATCGACGCATATCAGTTGTTGTGGATGGCCATGCTTCCAGCTTCTACCATATTAATGCTGGGGTCCCCCAGGGCTCATAATCAATCCCATTCATGGTTTTACTGACGATCCTACCTTCCACTCTAACATTTAATTTTTTAAGCCAGTCAGTAAGCCTGATTTCGAAATCAAGCGTAGGACAATGCAGATGTCTCTCTCACAAGACCTTAAATATATCTTAGATTGGGGCACCCAAAATCTTGCTCAGTTTAATGCCTCCAAAACAGAGTCATGTTCGCTGTCGCAAAAATGTTTGCCAATGCTCATACGTTACATATGAGCGTCCAAGTTCTGCAGAACAAAGAGTCGTTTAATCTTGTCCGTGCTACTTCGTGCCTCAACTGGCACAAACACATTACATCCATAGCCTTAACAACTTCAAAAAAGCTTGGATTCCTCTTTCGAGCCAGAAATTATTTTTCTTCTTTCAATCTGTATACTCTGTATGTATCCTAAATCAGACCCTTTTTAGAATATTGTTCTCATGTCTGGGAAATGGCGTCACCTACAACACATAGCATTCTGGACTTAATTTAAAGAAGAGCTGTTCGTCTTATTAATGATGCTTACAAAAAAACTTCCTTTTCTTTCCCATCCTCGAGCTGTGGGGGATTTGTCTGCTCTTTTATAGGTATTTTCACGGCTTCAGCTCAGAGAAGTTGGCCAGTATAATTCCTTCTCTGGCAGCTCCCAACAGAGCAACAGGTAGTGCGACATTTATGCATCCTTTTACAGTTTAAGTAAAGAGGCACCGAACTTCCCGCTTTCTTCGTTCCTTCATCCCTAAAGTGTCCAGACTATGGAATCTGCTACCCGTAGAGGCTTTTTCTTCTCCTCCCAATCTCCAAATATTTAAGTCCCGTGTGAACAAACTCCTTCTCATCACACTTAAGACACCCACGGTACGTTAATACTTAGGCCTCAGTTTCGTGGACTGTCCAAAATTTAAAACAAAAATACCATTTCGAATGCTCTTTTCCATAATTTACTATAAATATTAAAATGATTTTGATTTTCAATATAACAGCTATTAATTTTTAAAACAAGCCTGAAAACCACTTTTTAATTATTTAAAACTTGCCATAATAATGCCATTTTCCGGGTTTACTACGTTGATTTCCTAATATAAGTAAATCTAATTGCAAATTAAAATTAAGTTTCAGAAAGTTTTTTTAAGGATGTTCAGAGACTTGCAATGAATTGATTTTAATTTTTTGCGAAAACAAAGCAAGATAGGAAAAAAATATTAAAAAACATAAAGTCGTATTTTCAGTTGCTCAATCTAAAAAATATATAAACATTGCAAAAAATGTCCTGAGACGCCACTGAACTTAATAATTTTAATTTAACTAGTGCTAAATTATTATACGAAATAACACTGACAAATTTCAAGAAAATAGGCTACAAGGTATTTCAGATAATTTTTTTTTAGTTTAAGACCCTGTACCTTTGAAACTCTGCATTTTCGGACCTATAAAAACTTTTTTTAAAAATTGTTCAATGAGAAATAATCTCCTGAAATTGGGGCGTGCATTTTACGAACACCCTGTATTTCCTCTATAGGATTTTATTTTTCATTTGCTTAAAAAATTGTTTTTCTCTAGATCTCACTCAGAAGGCTCATCAGTGCACCAACAAGACCAACCATCAGAGAAACATTTACTTTCCGCACCATTAGCACCTTCCCCACTTCATTCCTCGAACGAATCCAACGAAACACCTGAACGACGAAACTTAAGGTCAATTTTAAAGAAGCTATCGGAAGATACGAAGGAAAAAGATAAAGAACCTGACAAGGAAAAGGAGTCAGAAGAAAAAGATAAAGATAAAATGCCAAAGAAAATGGATTCAACCGAGTTTAGAAGGTAAATTGTAATATATGTTAGATATCTTCGGTCCAAGCTATTTTCAATTACCTTAAAAGTTCTATCAGTACTTTAAATAAAGAAAGTTATAACATATTGCTCACCAATAGAATGAGTGCAGTTACGATTAGGTCAAAATCTAATTTATCCTAAAAATAAAGGTTCTATGTCGCTGTAACTAAAAAATTAAACTAAAGTATTGCAAATGGCCAAAATTATTTTAAAGCTATAAGAAAGTTTATTTATAATTTTATATTTTATCTTTGCCTAAAATAAACCATTAAAAGTATAAAGCCTTAAAATTAATTAATCTTTAAGTTTTAGTTAGTTTTAATTAGTTCTGGTAAGTCTAGGTTATTCCACGAAAAATCGGTCAAGAATCTGAGTTGCCATACTTTAAAGTCTATTTTTTTAAGTTTAATTTTTTTATCTACTTTATGTAAAAACTTGAAAAAAAAATGGTAAACAGTATACATGCTAATGTAAATTAATAGAATATATATACTGAAATAATACAGGGTGTACCAAAAAATTGTAATTATTCCTTTATAATTTTAAATTTTAAAAATTTCTAAGGATTGTATTGAAATTAAAGGAAAAAAATACTGGTATATTAGTACAGTCGTGTAAAAAATAATAATTCACATTATATTGGAAGTATCAATTTTTTTGCTAGTTAATTATAGCGTTTATCATAATTTTTTAGGCAATCTATTTGCGAGACATTACGTAATATATTTAATAAAAAATAATTTTTATCTGGTTGGCAGATGGGTACAGGTCGTCTTTAATTTAGATCTTAGACTGTAAGTTAATTAATTTACTTAATTATTAAATTTGTTGCCTGATGAATATGTATCGAGAAGTCAGTTTTTTGGTATTGACCGACCAGAATGCTTCCTATAGGTTTTTCACCATTTGGAAGGTTATTTGTTTATAGTTTTCTCTGATTTATTGTAAAATTTACTACGTTTTTTATTCGTTGCTGGATTTCCAAGTTTTGCGCTACACATTACATTGTTAGCTAAAAAAGAATAATCCAGTTATTTTTACCGTTAAAATAACAATAACGTTAAAATAGGAATGATATTAAGAGTTAGTAGGCTAAACAACAATACCTTAGCAGTTATACCTATAATTTTAACGTACACTAAAATTAAATTAAATGTTTAAAGTATAAACGGAACATTTTCTTTAAAACAAAAAGATTACGTGTTGCACAAAAGTGAAAAATTTGGCATCACTGCCAATATCACCCTTTAATTCAGCATGTCCATTAACCCCCAGATACCAAATTTTACAATCAAAGCTGCGGTACTTTTTGCTGAAAATGCCGTGTTGTTATATCTTAACAACTAGTAGATAGAATTTTAAAAATTTGGTTGTTCAATATACTTGGCCCGCCAAAACAAATGCCATAAAAATAAATAGGACAAATAACAACAACATTATCTGTAACGCAAAACTGGAAAATCCGTCAATACTAATACCAAATTTCCTATTCGCAGCTTTAGCAGTTTTAAAGATATTGAAAAGTTGCAGTACTTTTTCCTAAAGTAGATCATCCAATTACTTTTTTAGGTTGATGCGAGCTCCAACAATAGAAGGTTATGCTGCAAGACATAGCAAGCTATCAAAAAGCGTCACCTTTAATAGAGACACGTTACAGAGTCCCCCAAATAGTGCAAATACCGTTCTTGGTACGCCACAGAGTTTGTTTCCTTTTGTCAATTCACCCACCGATAATGGGTTAGATGTTAAGGATGAGGTATGAGCAATATCATATTATAAGATAATTATATTTTTTAAGCCTTAAACATTTGCTAAATAAAAAAATTAATCCAATATAAAAACTTTTAACACACTGCTAAATTCTACACATAAGCAAATTCTAAGATACCAAAAAAATCTAATTTTTAGTTATACCCGAAATATACAGGACAATTTAAAAAACATATGCTATCGCTTATTGGAAAACTATTTTGCCAAAAATAAGCCATAAATGTTATATAAACATAGCTCCAAAACAACTTTATTTTCAAAATATATGCTGTGATAAAAAATTTCAGAACTGAGATTTTTTCTTTATTTCTAAAACGGGTTCTTTAATTTAAACAAAACTTTGGTGCCGTTAAAACAGTGACCAAAATACCCTCTTTTAATGATAAAGTTTTGGTACTATTATGGACCCGTGGCGTAGCTTTGGCCAATTTTACATATTTTTTTACCATTATTTGGTCATAAGTTTTTGTTATTAATATAATTAATAATTTAGAACATGGTTGTACGAGCTTTTTTCATTTAAACTTACGTGGTATAAAAACTTTATTATTTAAAATTAGTAACAATTCTAATTTTTACGAAAAAACAATAACACGAAGATTATATGCATGTATTTAAACATTTTTTCTCAAAATTATTATCTTTTTAATTTTAAATGTTTCTTTTTCGTACCATGCAAATTAAAAATAAGAATATCTCAAAAGACGTTAAGTTCATGGAGTTAATTTAAGAGTACCTGGTCCATATTAGTTACAAAATTTTATTATCGGAAGGTGTATTTCGGGCAATGTTTTAACCGCACCAAGTTCGCACCAATCGAAAAACTTAATTTGAAAATGAAAGGAAATCCCGGTTCTAAAAATGTTTTAACACCATATATCCTTATAAAAGTTGGGCCATTTTGAAGCTACTTTTATATAACATTTGTATCTTATTTTTGGCCAAGGGATCTCCTATTAAGCGATGGCATATGTTTTTTTAATCACTGTATAGGCATATTAAAACTGTTAATTTTTAGAAAGTCTCTTTATTCAAAAAAAAAAATAGTTTAAAAAGAATATATACGGGGTGTATGGAAATAGTTTGTTATATTTAAATCGGTATCTTTTTAGACAATTTTGTTGTTTGCATTTTTATAATACTATTATAATTTTTCAACTTTCTAATGCTGGCCCATTTTATGACGTACTTGAATGACTGTGAAGCTAAGATTAAAAATGCGGTGTTTTAAACAAGGTCATATAATTACGTACAGACTTGCTATAATTTCAACATGTAACAAATAAATAAAAAAATATGTAATTACACGTTTGATGCCTTAAAAATTAATATGAATTTTAAAAAAAAAAAGGACAAAATAAAATTGTTCTGGTAAAGTTAAATTAATAGTCCAGTCGTTAGAGGTTTTTTCTCTAAAAACTAAAAAATCAAAAAATTTCCGCTGAGAAGTGTCGGAAAGAAAGTGAAACAACCCCTTGAACTTTAAAGCTCATTTTTAATTATAAAGGGACAGTTTTTTCTTAAAAAAAAACCCTGCCGTTCGAAAGAAGCGAAACTTTTTCGATAGAAATGACTATTCACACATCTAAGATATTTTTGTTTCTAAGTTTAAGAAATTTTCACCCCTAAAGACTCGCGAAAGCGCGCGAAATTGATTATTCAAAAATTTTTGACAGTTTCGTACTAAAATTGAATGTTTGCTATAACGTGGAAGAATCTCGTGGAAAGTAATATACCAAACGAAAAAACAAGTCTAAAGTATCATTTCTTGCACAGTTATAATGGCAAATTCGTTTACATGAATAAATAATGGTATTGCAACAGTAAGAGATGGTCAATTAATCTTTATTAACCTTTATTTCAATCAAATTTACTTGTAGCTTAAAAATTATAGCAACTTGAGGGTCAGATATATTTTTCGAGTCATGTGTTTATTATTTCTACCATGTGGCGGAACAGGATTTTCTTTTTCTTTGTGTTATGAGCATTGCAACTTGTGAACTTTTTTGACTGTCTCATCCAGTTAATTAAAAAATCAGATTTCGATCATTGTACGCATTATAAGCAACATGTTAAAAGTATTGTTTTAAAGGAGAGGGTTAGAAAATATGTCTACATTCTTCAATATATTTAAGAAAATTAAATAATTTGAGGTAGAACACGAATTTATAAGAAATCGTATCATCTTCAAAATTGACAAGGGATATCGGCTAGAGCGATCTTGAAAGTTTCCTCCTATACTTTTCTAAAAGAGAAAGGCCCAAGCTTCAAAATGCATGTATTGGCGCACCCTGTCCCCTCCCTAGCTACAAGCCTGGTTACAACTCAAGGATTCATCATGCTGTTTCTTTTATCGCACTTGTTAAGTCCACTGCAAGAGGGATTTTTACTTTTTTCCGTTATTTCTGCTTTTAAAGAATATTACACATCTTTCCATGTTTAAGAGTGGTTTTCACCCTCTTTCTGACATCTGTGAACAAGGATTTTGATATTGTCGGTCTCCGGGTACCAAATTTCATGCTGCAAAATGCAATCTTAAAAACCAAATTTAACCGGTTTCTGTAGGAACCTTTTGTCCTCACGAGTTTATACTTTAGCCACTACGGTGATTCAGCAATACTAAACGGCAGTTAAATTTCTTCTTGATCCCCTAGAGTTAAGAACGCCCGATTTGGTTCTTTCACCACCTCTCTGGAAAAACTATGTGGTTTTCAACCGAATATCCACACTGGTCGGAGGTCAAACAAAAAGTCCAACAATATTCTTTTTTTTTTGTTTAATATACAGTCGCGGTAATTTTCGGTATACAAAGAAAGTAAAAAGCTCCCCGAGATGTGAGTCGTGCGGTAAAGCCTAGAAGTAGAACATCCAAAATTCAATAAATGAGAGAAAAACATTCTCAAGCAGGATACGTTTCACTTTGCATTACCTAAAGCGTTTGTAAAGTAAATGTGCAACATAAGGTTTTTTTTTCTAATTTGTGGAAAAAGTTATATTTATGCAAAACAATTGTGAATAAAAATTACTCTGTTTTATCAATGTGACTGGTGTGATTTATTAAAACAATAATATAAAACTTCCCTCTCTATAAACCAACAACCCATGGATTAGAAAGTTGTAAAGACGAAAGTAGCATAATTTGGCAAACTTGTTTCAGTTTTTTAATCCCACCAAATTTTATACGAGACTTTTACTTCTCTCAGCTATATTTGATATCGAGAGCAAAAGGTGAACATGTGAATTTAAAGGGATATAAAGATTAGATACAAAAAGGTCAGTTGTAAAGCATTACCCCGTATATATTTCGCAACAATAAAAATATTGTAATTTAACTAGGTGATAATGATTTATAACGAAATTCTTTAAATTATGGTTTTTGCTACCTTAATAAGGATATAAAGAAGGGTGTAAAATAAAACTTTTTTCAAAAGTTTTTAATGTATGTGTATTAGGTATGTATCATAAAAAAAATTAACTAAAAATTTTATTTTAGGAAAAAATTAACGAAATGGAACGATGTGGTATACAAATAGTGCCTAATAAAACGAATAATCAAGTTAAGGTAATTAAAGGTAAGTTATACATAGCCTAGCTTAATATTATTATTGTCCAAAAATGTTATTTTTGTATTTTACTAACGTCAATTTGAACAGTTATCTAGGGAATCTAGCGTAACTACCGTGTTGGCCTAATAAAATAAAATTAATTTAATAACTTGTCTAGGTGACCAATTTTTCTGCATACACCGGATTTATATTTACTTACCTGTTTAATTTCTACTTAAACTATAAGATACCTTTGTATTTAAGAATCTCACCTAAAGACATATAAGACCACAGATGCTTTAATTTGCATTAAAAACAGTTTAGCTACAATATAAATCACTTAGTACAATAATTGTTTTCCCGATATGGATATTTAACAACACTACTTTGACTCTTACAACCGCAAACTGACGTCATAACTTTTTGCTTCTTTTGAGTGGCGGATGTACATCTCACAATATTAATTTGGCCAAATGTCATCATTTAAAAGATTATTATTGGCTCAAAATTTAATTCACCGGCCTATTATTAAATTTGGTCGCTTAAAAAATTCAAAATTGTAATTTATAATTTTTTTCTCTCAACTTATTTAAATAAACATATTGCAAATATATGGCAAACTTAAGAATTTAAAATTGGTATTTATATGTGTAAATAAAAAACAAAGCTTGATTTGCTTACATTAAACTGTTTAAAATGAAAAAGTAATAATATTTTAAACTATGAATATACTCAAAATGTTTATACGTATACAGTTTGATCGTGATCTTTTAATGCCACATTCGTAGAAGCTTATTGCACAGTGGATCAAGCCATAAAAATATTTTCCAAAAATTTTTAAATTTAGAACAGGCTTGTTAGAATTTAATTGGCACAACGGTAAATTATTTTTCTTGGAAATGAAGAGACTTTGTATTTCGTGCAAATTTTATTTAAAATCCTAGCAGAGCGCTTCCGTAAAACCATCATCAGTGCTATTCGTCGTCAAGCTGGAGCCGTAGCAAATTGAGCCAACAAAACATGTAGAGGGCTTTAGTAAACTATCACATTATTACACAAAATAAAATAAATGTCAAACAATAATATATGTTACATTTTCCTTATTAAAGGGTGAATTTTATTCACTTTTTAATATCACAATTACACTGTAAAACAAAAATGTTACATTTTCCCTTATTAAAGGGTGAAATTTTTATTCACCCTTTAATGAGGGAAAATGTAACATATATTATTGTTGTTGGACTTTTATTTTATTTTGTGTAATAATGTGATAGTTTACTAAAGCCCTCTACATGTTTTGTTGGCTTAATTTGCTACGGCTTCAGCTTGACGACGAAAAGATGACGGTTTGACGACTGATGATGGTTTTTCCGAAAGCGCTCTGCTGGGATTTTTAAATAAAATTTGCACGAAATACAAAGTCTCTTCATTCCCTAAATTCTTACGTGCACTTTGCCACAACCAAGTTTTATTTATTTTCTTTTGTTTTGTAATAAAAGTTTAAACTTTGGGTCAAGAAAAATTTCCCTTTGGAAAATAAATATTTACCTCTCGGCAATGGTTTACAAAAGGGTTTTAACGAAAAAAGGGTTTTGAGACTAAAATAAGAAAATAAATTACAGTTTAAAAACAAAAAAGCACGCTTTTATAGCAAATCAACTAAAATTTTAGAAAATAATTTATAAGTATAAAGAGATTGTGTTACAGTAATAGAGTGATAAAGAACAATTAATTATGGCTTATTATTAAGGAATAAGATTAAAGTAAATTTATTTATTAACAAATAATTTAAATATAGTAAAACCATGGTGCAATTTACTATATTTCCTAATAACTCTAATTTTGTAAATAGCTACCAATAAAATATTTATAACATTTTAATATCAAGCCATCCAAACTTTTTTACCATAATTACATTATTTTGTTAATAAACTAATTTTAATTTTAATTTATTCTTAATTAGTTAGTCATAATTAATTATTGACTTTTTATCATGCAACACAATTCTTTGTACTTCAAAATTATTTTCTACTTTTTATTTTAATTTCCATAAATGTGTTTTTTAGTTTTTTAAACTATAATTTATTAATGTTGAAAGTTAGTAGAATTTAACTTATAGTATTTTGCCATGATAGGGCTTCTTTAAAAGTACGTAATATAATTAAAAATAAAAGTCACAACAAAACAATAATCTACCCTTTGCACCAAATTCGATTACCATAACTTGTTTTTTATTAATTACTCTTTAAGGTATCTACAAGTCAATCCCTATTGATTTTTTCTAGCTTCTTTGAAGATGAACAGCAATATTTCGCAGACATTCTACTTGCCATAAACAAGTCATGAGTTCCCATCTTCTAGATCTTCAGCAAAAATTTCAAGATAGATTTGACAAGTTGGGAAGAGGAATTAAGATGTAAAACGAGATTATCTTCAATTAAAAGCACATATTTGCGAATTAGAAAATATGACCTGATGATTCCTTTACAGTAAGTTATTTTAACAAAATGTTTAGTAGGTTTTTAATAAGTATTTTTGTTTAAGGAAAATAAAAATATCAAGGTAGTCAATTTATTTATCTAAAAATAGTGGTACTTTCATGAACACGTTTGAGGTTTTCAATTCATAAAAGGTTGTTTAAAACGTGTAACGCTTCTTTACCTTTAATTAGAACAGTAGAAATATGGTTGCGAATTGAAACGTTGTATACACGTTTAAAGACAATCCACTTGAAGAACTTCCAAAAGTGTATCAATACCAGAAATCGTATTAAAAATTAAAGACTTGGTTTTAAAAATATTGTGGAATAACCTAGAGAGATTTTGTTGAAGCCTTAAAGATTTTCTTAGGAGTATAAGTAATATTTTGGCTGAAGATTTATGTATCAGAAACCTGTATGCATAATGAATGCCGCATCGCTAAAATGAAACAATAAATGTATGGTTCGTTAAAGAAGATCCGCAGCTGATCTTCTTTCCTTTGTCTTACACAACTGGAACATATCCCTTAATTTTCCTGGTGAATCATTGCTCTTGACATATTCAAAGCTTTGTATTAGGTCTGGGATGATGGGCTTCTCAACAAGCTTTTTCCTCCTGTCTTCCCCCTAAGCTTAGTTCTTGGATCTTTAGTTTCCTTTTTAGTCGACGTAGATCAGTTATTGTAGATGGTTATTCTTTCAGGTTCAACTAAATTATTACTGGAGTGGCCCAGTGCTGGCACCAGCTGCTGTTGTTACGTCAACGATCTTCTTTCTTTGACAATCAATCTTATCCAGAATTTTGCTGACGATAGTACCCTCCACATCAATATTCAATTTCTTAAGCCATCCTGTAAGTCCCATTTGAAAAACAGTCGCAATATCTTTTCACAAGACCTAACTGGAATTTTATTGGTCGATACGCAGTCTCGTATCGATAGACCCGCTCGAGACAAATTCGGGGGGTAGAATCTGACTTATTAGTCTCGATGGCCTACACGTCAACGAAGTCAAATTTTTCCGCCATTTTTTTTTTACCTTTTTTGGGGTTTATTGTTTTTTTTGAATTTCATAAATATTAATTTCTCGCCCAGCCCTTTTTTTTTTTCAAAAAAAAAACTTTTTTCCGTATAAAAAAAATTTGTATTATCTCCCTCCTTGCCTACCCTTAATTTTTACCTATTTGGGGAAAGGCCCCAGGAAAAAAAGGGGCCTCAATTTTTTAAGAAAAAAGAAGGAAAATTTTAAGGAATTAAATTTAAATAAACTTTCGGAAAAAAATTTAAGG
>JAHBCN010011209.1:0-29719 GCA_019359885.1 Listronotus oregonensis | reverse complement strand
TAAGGTGTTTACAATGCTGGAAAAAAATTTAAAAAAATATTATAATGTATATAAGTAAGTAAATGGTAGGATTAATAATAAAACATTTTTCTGTTTATTTTTTTTATTGAAATAATTCTAAAGGTAGAACCCCAAATTTTTTGGAAAACTAAAAAAAAATTAAAAATTTAAACATTTTTACGTACTATTTTAATTATTTTAAATTTTTTAAAATTTTTTTTATTTTTGTAGCGCTTGTATTTGAAAAAAAACAAAATTTTTCGTTTTTTACAAAATGGGTTGAAAAATAAATTAAAAAAAAACATAAATATGTTAATTTGCCCTTAAACAATAACTTTTTTTTTATATTAAAAAAAAAAATTTAAACTTTTTATCGCCCCTAAAAAAAAATAAAAATTTTCCCCGTTTCCCAAACCCCCCCAAAAAGGAACTTTTGTATTAACACGAAAATTGGTTAAAAAATTTTAAAATCCCTAAATAAATATGGTATAAAAGGTGCTTAAAGGGGAAAATGCTGATAAAAAGCTGTGTAAATAAAGTAAGTCACAAAACCCCGTTCCATCAATACTGACGTTTCTGTAGGCAATTTGGCCATTTAGTATATATGATTTTACCTTTTTAAATTTAAATGGGTAGTCCCAAATTATTTGAAAAAAGTATAATACCTCAAATTTTTAAGGCAGACACTTTTGGAAAAAAAAAAAAAAAAAAAAAAAAAAAATTTAAATAATATATATATATATATATATATATATATATATATATATATATATATATATATATATATATATATATATATATATATATATATATATATATTTTTAAAAATTTTTTTAATTAATTTCCCTATTCTAGTAAACCATGCTCTCTGTATTTATTTTTTTTTAAAATTCCCCAATATTTATTGCATTTCCAGCCGAAGCGATAAAGTTGTGTGTGCTCAAATTTCAAAGTTAATTTTGACAAAATTAAAATGGATGGTTTCGAGATTGGGGAAAAAGGGTACAAATAGTCAAAGGGGTATTTTAAAAAGGAAAACCTTATTAAAAATTAAAATATTTTTTCCCGGAAAGTTTCAAAAAACAGACCTACGCCATCATTAACAACAATACCTCGAATCATACATAATTTTTAAAACTGTTGGTTGCGTGTCTCCCAAAAAAACACAAAAAGCCTCAACAGGAGCTTGACGACGAAAGGAGCTACAAAAAATTTTTTAATTTGTGCCACTGCAAAAAAAACCCCGAAGCAGTAGTCAACAAATTGTTTTAAAAAAATTACCATTTTTTGGGGGGGCCGGGCCAAAAATTCCCCCCGGAAAAAAAAAGGTTCCCATCATACAAGGTACAAAAAGCCCATGAAATATTTCCTAATGATCAATTTCGTCGGATGGAGTTCTGAGGTTTGTAATGGGAAAAAACCAATTTGGATGAAAATTTTTTGGTCGATTGTTTTTACAGACAATTGACCTTTCCATTATAAACCCCATAACCCTACCAATGTGCGATATTGGTCTCGGGAAAAACTTCATAAATATTTTGAAATTGCTCCCCAAAACCCCCCAAAAAATTTAAAAGTTTGGGGGGGTATCGTTTGGTGAACACGTGATCGGACTATTTTTTTTTTCAAAAGGGGAATTTGATTGTAGGCAAATATTTGGACTTGTTGCAGCAGCAAAAAGTTTTTTATATATATATATATATATATATATATATATATATATATATATATATATATATATAAATAATTTTTTAAAAAATTTTTAAAAATTTATTTAAAAATTTTTAAAAAAAATTTTTTTTTTTTTTCTTGGGTATGAGGTTTTTGTATAATTAAAACAACAATATTTCTTTGTTTGCACCTACATGGGGGGTTTTTAAAAAGTTTTTTTATTGTATTTTCATGTTTTAAAAAATATCTAAAAAAAATATTAAAAAAACATTTTAAAAAAAATATAGAGATATAGGACAATTTACATTTGTAAAAAATTATGCAGTCTAAATTATTTCATTATATTTACTGCAATAACAATTAAATACAAAAATTTTACATGATAAGAATACTTTTTAAAAAATTAAAAAAAATTTATTTTATTGTTTTCATTAAATATAACTAAAAACATAAATGTAACAAAACTCAAAAAAAATCAAAAACAAGTTACGAAAACAAGAAAATTTTTAAAAGATAATCCTCAAGTAACAGTTTTAAAACCAGATAAAAGTAATAAAACGGTAATAATGAACACAAGCGATTACAACAGCAAAATGAATGACTTACTAAGTGACACTAACACCTATAAAAAAATTAAAAGTGACCCAACGGACGCATACCAAAAACAAAACAATGCACTGATAAAAAGAATGTTAAACAAAAAATCAATAAACGAGCAAGAATCTAAACGTTTGTCTATACACAATGCTATTCCACCTAAAATATATGGGCTACCTAAATTACATAAACAAAACATTCCTCTAAGACCTATCGTCTCTTCTATTCAATCACCATTTTATAACTTGTCTAAATATCTATCCGAGTGTATTTCTAAAATTACCAAACAAAACGAATACTACATAAAAGATTCTTTTACCCTTAAAGAATTTCTAGATAAAACAGCAATACCACATAGCTATAAATTAATATCTCTAGATGTAGTATCGTTGTATACAAATATTCCAACAAATCTTGTATCACATATCCTAAAAGAAAAATGGGACATCCTTAGAAATTACACTTCTCTTTCACAGAACGATTTTATTGAGGCAGTAAAGCTTACTCTTACCAGTAATTACTTTCAGTATAATGATTATTTTATAAGCAATTTGACGGATGTGCAATGGGTGCTCCCAATTTCATCGACAATTGCACAGTTGGTCATGGAATTTTTGGAAGAAGAGGTCATAAAAAATTTGAATATTCCAATTATATTTTTTAAAAGATATGTCGATGATTGTATTATGGCTGTTCCAGAAGATAAACTACCGATGTGTTAGACAAATTTAACTCATATCACCCAAACTGCAATTCACCCTTGAGGTCGAACAAATGGCAAAATAAATTTCTTAGATATGACAATTATAAGAAATCAAGATAACCAAATTAAAAACAATTTGGTACACCAAACCAACATGGTCTGGAAGATACCTAAATTATAATTCAAACCACCCGTCAAATCAAAAACAGTGTCATTATAGGATTAGCAGATAGGGCAATTCAGTTAACATCTCCTGAATACAGAGGAATAGCACTAAATAAGGTCAGAGCTGTTCTACAAAATAACAATTTTCCCAAAAAACTCATTAACAAACTAATAAAACAAAGGATACACAAATTTTACAACAAAGGAACCTCTAACAATAAACAAGAAAACGTGGAAGATAAAAAATATATTGCTATGCCATATACAAATAATTTATCAGAAAAAATTAAACATATTCTAAATAAACATAAAATAACGGTATGTCACAAAGGACAGAACTTAGTAAATCAGTTGTTTACAAAATTAAAAATCAAACACCTCACAAAAAAAGTCAAATGTTGTTTATGCAATTCCGTGTTCAAATTTTTCAAACCAATATATAGGTATGACAACCCAACATCTTAACAATCGTTTAAATGGTCACAAATACCAAAATCCGCTTCTACCGCATTACACAAACACGAACACGAAACCAAACATTACCTTTAACTTTACGAAACTAAAATACTGGTTTTTAAAAACTACCATAAACACTATAAAGAAAATGATTCATATCAAAAAATAACAATTGGGGTAAACAAAAAAAAAGACATTGACAACCTAAGCCAAATATATTATAATTTAATTAAATAGTTAAAGGAAGCCCCCCAGGAAAAACCTCTTATTTAAAAAAAAATTTAAAAAAAAAAATTAAAACTTGTCCCTACAAATTGAAAATTATCTGGACTACATAGATACATCTTTAAAATTGTTTTCGTATTTATACATTTTCTTAAATTTTTTTTTACTAAAAAAACAAAAATTAAATACTCATCCTTCCGGCTACCGACAGTGTGCATCTACCTGTTATGATGCCAACAATATGTTTCTTCAGAAAGTACTTTTTAAATTAAAAAAAAAGTGAACAACAATAAATAAATTTTTTTTGGGTTTTAAAATGTATGTCTTATCATGAAATTGTTGTATTTAATTGTTATTGACGTAAATATAATGAAATAATTTAGACTGCAAAAATTGTACAAATGTAAATTGTCCTATATTCTATATTATTATTTTAATTGTATGCCTGATGATATATTTTTTTTAGATGATATTTTTAAAATCAAAAAAATCAATAAAAATCTTTTAAAAAAAGCCCTCCATGTAGGTGCGAAACGTAAAGAAATTTTTGTTGTTTGAATTATACGAAAACCCTATAATTAAGAAAATATATATATATATATATATATATATATATATATATATATATATATATATATATATATATATATATATATATATATATATATATATATATATATATATATATATATATAGTGATCATGGGATAAACGTAAGAATGAAGTCGGTTAAATTATGGCAAGTTCTTTAGGTGCCAACAACAGCCTATTAGAAGTTGTAAAATTCCGAGTACTTCCGGAGATACCCGGGAAAAAACCGAAATTTGCTGATTTTTTGTTTTTATTTTTCTCTGACGTTATTTAAAGAGATATGGAAAACAAAAGACACCTTTTATGGCCACTTCTTAAGCTCTACAAAACAGATTGAGATTTTCCGTACGACGTTTCGCTTTTCGTTAATCATCATCAACTTTCTTTTTTTTATATACGGACCTGGGTTTTTTATTTAATTTTTGAAACCCCTATTATCCCAATTAAAAAATTATATAACACTTAATATTTATTAACAAATATGGAACGCCCCTATAAAAAATGATGTGCTTTCCTTGTCTAACTCATTGTCTCTTATGGAACATATGTTTAGTTAACAGAAAAATATTAAGTGTTATACATCATTGTAATTGGGATTATAACTGCTTCAAAAAAATGCAATAAACAATTAGGTGCCGTATTTAAAAAAATAAAGTTGATGATGGTTTAACGAAAACGAAACGTCGTACGGAAAATCTCTTAACGCTATTTTGAATAGCTTAAAAAGTTGCCATAAGAAAGTGTCTTTTGTTTTTTCATATCTCTTTAAATAACGTCAGAAAAAAATAAAAACGAAATCGGCAAATTTCGGTTTTTTCCAGATATCTTCGGAAGTACTCGGAATTTTACCTTTCTAATAGGCTGTTGTTAGGCACCAAATGCGCACTTGCTATAGTTTCGACTTCTATCTCTTACGGTTTCCGAGATCCCCATGCATCACTCGAATCTGTGGACCCTGTATATATATATATATATATATATATATATATATATATATATATATATATATATATATATATATATATATATATATATATATATATATATTATATATATATATATATATATATATATATATATATATATATATATATATATATATATATATATATATATATATATATATATATATATATATATATATATATATATATATATATATATATATATATATATATATATATATATATATTAAAATTCAACACCTGTCAAAAATGTGACATAAAATGTCAAAAAGTAAAAGTAGGAGTTTAAATATAAAAACAATATATATTAGACAAAACTGTTTAAAGTTTAGTTGTAGGCTTATTTACTAAGTAAAAAAAAAGAACATTTAAGAAAAAGTAATTTTTGCGACATACTATATTAATACATAGGAATTTTCGTCACTAGAAACCATTTCTTTGGCACCTGTTATATATTTGGAAATGATTTTTTTTTCATTGATGAAACAGAAAAAAAAATTACTTAGGTGCCCTATCTGTTTTAATGACCTTTCTCAAAAAAAAAAAAAAATTGATATTGGCACTTTGAGTACCATAGACAAAGAGATTTATTTTTAAATTCGCGGTAGTGGTTTAATATCTTCTTACCATTAACTTTATTTAAATGAAAACTTAGCATTCACACCCAGGATGACCAGAAAAAGTTAAAATAAAATGTTACTTTATTTTTTAATTGTAATTTAAATATATATTTTTAAATTTAAGGTTATATTTAATTTTTTGCTGAACCAATGTATTCAAAGTGCCGTTATTAAGTTATTAGGTATTGGTTTTTAAATATCGTGCATTAAAACAAGTAACATTTTTTTCGGTTTTATTTGTGATGAAAATGTAAACGTATTGATTTTTCCTTAAAATTATACATATAAAATGTGCTAATAAAATAATTTTTAATACCAAAAATAAAAAATTATTACGTATAAATTCAGTATGTGGCCAAAATTACAATTTCTGAAATGTTATATTTTTTTCTTAAAACATAGTATTTAGGCCTAAAAACAAATTCTAAATAGTTTGGTTCTATTACTTTCTTCTTTATTTTCCTTCTTCTTCCTTTTTGACTTTTCATATTAAATTTATCGCCATAACTGCAGTTATGCGACAGGTGTCAAAATGTTTTTTAAGGTTATTAGATATGCACAATTGATTACTAGATATTTTTTAAAAATATCCTAATATATAAAAAAATTTTTTTTTTGCAACAAAAAAACAGGCAGAGTGGCCAGATGAATTTTTTTATTGATATACTAAAAAAAGTTTCTCGTTTTAAAAATTCGGATTTGAGTGAAAATAAAGAAAATGATTTTGTTTTCCTTTTTAAGACAATCAAAAAATAGTATATTGTGCAATAAGTGAGAAAAGTTTAACATTTCCCCCTAGTGGAACATGTGCTTTTCTCACCTGTTGCACATTATACTTTTTCCACGACCAGTTAACTCGGTATCTCTGTTTGCGTAATTCATTTTAAAAAACTAATTAAGAAATTTTAGTGTCTATCAGATAAAATACAACATTTATAAAACTGACGTTTGCAATAAATATGGCGCTCGCCGATGCATGATACATTCATTTATTCATGTTTAATCGTTGCTACGCGACGCCAACTGCCACAGGCTGCTAGATAATGTCAAAGTCGCGAATCAAAGGCCTATTTCTACTATTTTATATAGCAATTGAAAGCAAATTACTTTTCTCATTAGAGAGAAAAGTACTTTTCTCACTGTTTGTGGGTTTTCCTCATTGCATGAAAAATATTTTATTTTAAATGCTAGTAACCAGTGAGAAAAATGTTACTTTTAGTGCCAGTCTTACAAAAAATACTGTTTAAAGATGGGTAAAAAACAGATAACTGGAGCATTTTATGAAATATCTCATCCCTATTTATACACAATTTTTGTGAAGAAAGAGTAAAAGGCCGTTAAAAAAAGAACAAAAAATCATTTCTTCGACGATTTTTGTTTTGACTTATAGATTCATTGAAGCCGGGTTTGGTAAGAATGTATTATTCGTAAGGGTAGAAATTATTTAATTAAGGGATATTTTATTTAACCAAGTTAAAATTATTTTAAAAAATATTCACCTTTTACATTTTGCCTCTGTGTCCTTCTTAAAATAAAGTTTATTAAAAATATGGTTTAAGTTATCCTATTAAGTTAGTCCTATTACTTTTATTTCACCCTAGCCCATAATAAAAAAGTGATATCGGATTATTACCCTCTTAAAATTTGTATATCTTACGATTTGTGGTTTAGTGCACTGGACAAGAAATATTAAAATTGAAACTGCTCCCCCATCTGTATATTTTGATGTGCTTTATTGGCATCATAATGTTAAAAAATACCCATTAAGATAATATCTTAATGCGAAATATAAATAAAAAACTGACTAATCTGAAACATGTGTGGCATTATGCTATTGATATGTCAGTAAAAGGTAAAGGACTGAGATAAAACATTTGTAAAATTCAACCAAGAATTGTTTATTACATAAAACGAAATTTAAACATTTTTTCACTATTAACCTTGGAAAACTACAACTGAGTGATTTTTGACTAAAAATTATTTTTGTCTACCCGTTTGTTGATAGCTAATATCTCTATACATAACCTAGATCAATAATGAAAAACAAATTAATTCACACATAAAATTATTTTGAAAACAAATATTAAATTTTATAGGTTAGTCAATCTTAATTCCTAATTAAAAAGCTCAAAATATGGTAGGAAATATCAATATTATATGCCAACATTATCATAGGCGAAACATTTGGGCCTGTAATATTGCTATTTAAGTATAAATGTCGTCGATATCAAATTACAATAATACAGTAACAATGTATTTCCAATTCGTATGCAGCTTTAGTGTTAAAAGATCAGTATTACTCACTAGGAGAAGGTTGCGAAAGTTTTTTGCAATAATATGGTTTTACTTTGGCATTTTATTAATTACTTTGTGATTAATTAGTAAATTTTCTGGATTTTGGCCCTTAAAACTAATTTACAATTTTGGTATGCGTGGTGCCTACTTGATGACAAATAACATTAAACTAAACCTTCTAGAAGCTATACTGCTATACTCATTGAAATGTTTCGTGTATACGATAGTGATTATCAGTTTCTGCAGGCCTTACAACACCAAAATAAGCACAACTTCTTTTAATGTAGTAAGTGTTATAACCTAAAATAACAATATTTTATTAATATATGCTAAGTACCACAAAAAACCAAATATTAAACAGTGCTTTTCTTTAATGTCCTCCTCCCCTCATTATTTTTTGAACGGATCAATTCAAAATATTAAAACTTGGGGTAATGTAATTGATGCATAAATACTAAATTTTAGAGTATAATTGACAGATGAAAATTTCACAATGGCGGCTGGGCGCCCGCCATCTTGGAAAAAATAGTTAATGAAAAGAGTGGTCTTGTGGCGCATTATTTTGAAGCTCCTGACAAGTACTTTACAACCCTAGAATATAAAGTCAATTCCTTTACCTACTAGAAAATGGTGTTACATTTAATAATTACCTGAATAAATTAACATTTAACTTGATAATTCAAATAAATACGTTGAGTTTAGTTGAGCAGATGCTGGAAATGGTTGCCTTGAACTTCTTGACACAGGAACAGTCGGTCTGATTTTTCACGCCGAACATTTTCAAACACAGTTACATCGATATTTCTACAAATATTTGTTATTCTCTGTCGTATATCCAATATTGAAGCAGCCTCAGTTTCGTAAACCTTTTGCTTCAAATAGCCCTATAGAAAAAAGTCCAGAGATGTCAAATCTGACGAGCGAGCTGGCCATTCCACAGGTCCTCGACGGCCAATCCAACGACCGGGGAAATCATCATCTAAATAGTTTCGAGATTATCTGGAGTAGTGTAGTGGAGCTCCATCCTGCTGGAATACAATATCCATACCAAATTCATTAGGATTCGCTTCGACGATTTTGGTTATTAGAGGGTCAATAGTATTTTTCAGCATATCCAAATACAGTTCCTCTGTTAAATTTTGTTGGATGAATAGAGGCCCCACAATATGTTTTCCCAATATCCCTACCCTAACGTTTATTTTTTCGGATATTGAGTATGGGTTTTCCGGAAGACGTGAGGATTAATGTCACTCCAATAACGATAATATTGTCTAAGAACTATACCGTTGAAAAAAATGTACATGTCATCATGTCATCACTAAAACAAATAATATGAAAATAGGTAGGATGCCGTGCAATGGTTTTCGTCATAGTTTCGCAGAATTCTGCTCGTCGATCAGGGTCATCTTTAGTTAACTGGTGTACCATTTGCATTTTGTATTGATAATACCTCCATACAGTAGAAGGACAAACCTCACATACATTCGCAACGGAGTAAGTAGACTGTTGGGGATTAACTATCATCTTACCAATTATTTCAGCTTTTCTTTCGGAATGGACAGACGTCCTGGGGGCTTTTTGTTGTTTACACTACCAGTAGTTGTACATTTAGATACAAGTTCCCGTAAGTTTTTTTTACAAATAGGACGATTCGGCAAACGATCGTTAAAAATCCTTTCGGTTTCGTAAAAGTTACGCGTTGCACCGTAAATAAAAATCGCTTTGATTTTTTTTTCAATGGACGAGTATTGGCCATTCTAAAAATAGTTCACACAGTATTTGCCACTAAAACCGAAAACTAAATGAGAATATTTTAACTGTACGCTCAGCAGCCATCTTGAAATTTTCATCTGTCAATTTTACTCTAAAATAAAGTATTCATGCATCAATTACATTACCTCAAGTTTTAATATTTTGAATTGATCCGTTCAAAAAATAAAGAGGGGGGACATTAATATAATTATATTTCCCGCATGCGTTATAATTTTAGCTTGTATATTAACATTTAAAGAGTTTTTGTCAAATTACTTTTTTTTAACAGACAAGTAGCTCGATTCTGAAAAAGTCCTTAAATAGTGTTTATTTTTACGATCTTTAAATAAAGTTAATAATAAGTTATCCACTTTTTTATTTAGGATCCATTCGCATAACTAAAAGTAGCTACCGGTATCTAAATAGTACCGTTAAGTTAAAAGATGATGGTGTAGTGCCATGCAAAAAATTGTGAAAAGAAGGTTTGGCGCCCTGACATAAGCCTAAAAACAAAGGCTTTTGCGATCTTTTTGTAAATTGTTGATATCTTGATATGAAATATTTACTGCGTAAACTATAAACACATTATATAAAAGGTGTCGCTTTACGATATGGAAATACTCAGGGATGTGATTCTTCATGGAACATGAAAGTAGTTTTGCTTTATAAACGAAGATGTTAAAATTTAAGAATAATGTGCATATTTTGAATATAAGTAATAATTGTTTTTTCACAAAGAAAACATGTTTTTAAATTCTTCGTATAGTTTAAAAGATAAATAAATATGTTCTTATTTGTATAAGGTATTTTTGAAAAAAAAAATGTAATTATTTATGAAAGAATACAATATCTCCACAAATCTAGTTGACATGTATGTCACTTGGGCTGACTTGAAACAAATTTTGGCGACATACCGCGTTGAAAAAATTTTTAGACGTTTCTCCGGTTATTTTGGCGAGGTAAAATAGGATGGATTGTACCCAGTATCCACCGCTATCGCCACTAGTCAAAAGGAGCTTTAATAATGGCTATGTCATATTAAATTAATGGAGGATTCGCGACTTTTCTATTGTTTTGGTTCTTGTTATGTTTTTTTGCTATGGTTTACCAGCTATTTGGATTACAGATTTTTCGATTTGTTAGTTAGTATCCAAATGGATAAATTAGTGCAATGATATTTAAATTATAGAGGAAAAGATTTATTTGTTACAGTTGACTTGGAAACAGCTAATTTCTAATTGAATGGAAAATTTGGTTTATATCTTATCTTTTCGACTTACTTCTTACCTCTCCAAAGACCTTACATTTGGACTTAAACTTAAAAATGTATTAAACGATTAGTATGTAAGTTGAAACAAGCGTGATATACGTAAACCGTTTCGTTTTTGCGAGGATAGGCAGGTTAAGCACGGTTAGAATGGTGGGGGAAAGAACTGCTATGAACCAGTAGGTAAAAACGGTATGTCGCGAAAAAATCCTTTTGGCTTTTAATTGCAGGTTTTTTAAGTACCTACTGCAAAAAAGTTTAGCGCCTTAAGTTTGGAGGGTAACCCTACACCAATTAATAATAATTTAAAAGTTATCAAATTCCAAATTGTTTACTCAGAAAAAATATTCTTTTTAAATGATAGTTCAACATTAATCTGTAGATATTCATCTTGCTTTTGGCCTTAAACTTTTTCGTTTTTACTGGATATTTACAAAACCCACAAAAACTGGATGGTATTTTAAAAACCCTATCGCCACTATAACAAGGAGCTTTTATAAAAAGTATCATACTAAAAATGGAGGATTCAAATTTTCTAATTTTTTTGGTTCTGTTATTTTATGCTATGGTTTAAAATTACAACCATTTGTTATTAGAATCCAAAGGAAAATTTTGGGGTAGTGCAATTTAAAAATTGGTTGGCTTAGTGACTTTAAGAGGAAGCGAATTGTGAACTTACGTGAGACATCTGTGTCAATTACATATACAGGAACAACCGTGCGTCAGGATTGCGACGTCCACTTTGGTCGGCATCGGACGGATGGTAGCATCGCACGGATCGGATTTTTTAATGAGCTACATAGTTTCAAAAAGGACCGCGTACTATTTATCCGATAAATGGTGAACGCAGTCTTATTTAAAACTATAAACAAATTTGGCCAACATACCGCGTTGAAAATTGTTAGGACAGTTAAGATACCGGTTTTTTAGCAAGAAGCGGTAACGTAGGGGAAGGTGTTATGACGTCAGTATCTACGTCATTACTTTACACATAGTATCACCCGCTATCGCCACTAGTCGGAAGGAGCGTTAATAATGGTTATGTCAAGTGTCAAATTAAAATAATAAAGGAATTGCGGCTTTTCTATTGTTTTGGTTAGTTGTGGTTAGTTGTGATATTGTTGACAGTGTTGTCATTTCACATAAATAATTTTATTTTTACTGGTTGGCAACATTGCCCGTCGCTTTCACTTGCATTGCCATCCGAGGACCGGTTGATACTGAGTAGTGTGTGCAGTGTTGCCAGATGACACACAACAATGACGAAAAATCGTGAGGGAGTGGCAGATAATAAATTACTTAAAATTATTGTTAAAAAGAAAAACACAATAACAATTTTATTAAACTTAATGTAACTTTACATTACACCAATTTAAATATTAAAACACTAAATAAACGAGTAGGTAACATAAATTTCAAAATGTTGGCCTAGCGTAATCTAGGCAATGGGCACTACTACATTATGCTTAGTCCTCAGAATCTTTTAAGTCAGTATTATCCTTTTTATCGCTATATACTATGTCACTACTACCTAACTTTCGCATCATGTTGTTATTGATAGAAAAATCATAACAATTTTTGTCGCCAATTAAACTTTTACTAAATAAAATACTTTTGATGGTTTGACTTATGTAAAATTTACGATTCGAGACAGGACTGCGTGAAAATGCAAACAAATAAATTGTAAGCCACTTGCAATCAACGGGGAATCCCATGTCGTTCTGCTCGATAACCGCTTGTAGGCGACGGCGATTCCCCGGTCGTTTCTTTTGATATGCCATTGTTATTATTCACTACAAGGACGAAGTAAATTAATATTTCAAAAGGAAAATATTATTTAAGAATGATTTATTTAAAAATCGTCAAAATTGTTACCTTATTCGTAAAATCGTGAAATCGGAACCAAAATTGTGTAATCTTACGAGTAATCGTGAGATCTGCATCACTGAGTGTGTGTGAATGTTGTAGATTTGCCTATTAAATTGACATCTCCATTATCGCATTACGTTTCGACGCTTGGACTTTAATGTGTAAATTTTGAATAGTAGTATAATACAGTTTTTAAAACCTTAGATTGGTTTTTTTATATTATAAGGCAAGTTACTAGCATTGTAGTTTGGTAACTACATCTGGCTTATCCACCTTCGATTCATTACGTTTATTTAATGTTTAATCTTAGATATTGTTTTTATATCTCTGTGTCTTTTAAATAAACTTTAAGAAGTAAAAAATGTTTTCTGAAAAGCGCTTTAATGAAAATAAAGTGCAATACATAAACCTGATTCATATAAAGCACCTATAAAAAAGTCACAGCATAGGAAAAAAGCATATTTTCCCTTTTTTAAAGCTTAATAATTCTTTTTCAGTTTAAAACTATTTTTTGTTTATATTGGTCAAGACTAAGAAATCACCCTGTATAGGGTTACAGATCTTGTAACACTTAAAGCTTAACCGAACAGCAAAAGAATATAAAAAACAATTTATTGTAGGGTAAATAAACTGAAGCATTTGCGACACAAAGTGTGAAAATCGGGGAGAAGAGTAATCTGTGTCCCGACACTTGTTCGGCCTTTTTTACGGAGCAGCAAACTTAATTTTCCGGTTGGTGAGCTGAGCTGAGCGCGGACAAGAAAGACAATATCAGATTACGGCGTTAAAAATATTAGCTCAACGAATCTGCCCACGAGATCTGTTTTTTACTGAAGTAGGCCAGAATATAAAACAAAATTTTTATTTTATTATTATTTATTTTAATTTATTATTTACTTATTTTAATTTAAAAATATTTATAAATTAATAAAATTATAAATTTAAATTAAATAATAAATTAAAATTATATTTAAATATAAATTTAAATTAATTTAATTTATAATTTTTTTTTTTTTTTAATATATAAATTTAATTTTTTAAATTTATAATTATATTTAATTAATATATAAATATTTTTAAAATTAATATTTAAAAAAATTAATAAAATAAATTATTTAAAATAAAATATAAAATAATATATTAAAATATAAAATAATTTTATTTAATTAATTAAATTATAATATTAAATTATAAAATTAATAATTTTAAAATTTTTTTTTAAATATTTTAAATTTAATAATTTAATTTTTTAAATATATTTAATATATTAATATAATATTAAAAAATTTTTTTTTATTATTATATATATATATATATATATATATATATATATATATATATATATATATATATATATATATATATATATATATATATATATATATATATATATATATATATATATATATATATATATATATATTATATTAAAAAATTTATTTTAAAATTATTTAATAAAAATATTTTTTAATAAATTATTTATAATATTATAATAAAAATATTTTTAAAAATAATTTAATTTTATTATAATATATTGTATATTTATACAGTTTGATATATAATATTAAAAAATCTGTTTTTTAGTCATTATATATATATATTATATAATATATATAATATATATTATATATAATATATATATTATATATATTATATATATATATAATATATCTATATATATATTATATATATATTATATATTATATGATATATATATATATATATATATTTATATATATATATATATGTATATGTAAAAGTGTTATTTTCGAGCAAATTATTTACATTAGAATATTTTTTTAATCAAAATGTGATCTGTCAATCAATATGTATCAATCAAAACATGATTTGTCCCTGGATTTTATTCAAAACGTGTTATGTCCATATTTTAAATAATTATTAAAAATAATAAAAAAACATTTTTTTTACCAGAATATGACCTATTGAAAGCTTATTAGAAGGCATTAAATTTACCCTATAATATAAGCCATAAACATCATTACTCATGATAATAATAGTTTTTCTCATTTTACTAATTTTGATATTTATGTGACAAATCACGTTTTAAATGTTAGAGCCTCAGAGGAGCTAATATTCAAAACGTGATTTGTCACAAAAAATTGAAAAATCGAAAAATTTAGTTATCGAAAAGTTTTTTTTAATATTTTATTTTTGGTCGCATTAAAAAATATAACTGAATAAAATATTTATTAAATTATTATTTTTTAAGTAAATTCAATTAAAAGCTTAACATTTAATTTTTTTTTTACTGGTTTTTTTTTAATGAAAATATTCATTTTTTCAATTTTTATAATTTTTAAAAATTAGCAAATTAATTTTTATTCGACTTGTCAAATATTTATATTCTTAAAGTCCATCAACAATAAAATAATTAAAAACCAAAAATATCAATTTTTCGATTATTTTTTTTGGAAAATTCCAAAAATTGATATTTTTGAAAAAAATAATTTTTAAAATAATTTATCTTTACAAGTAAATTATGAAACAAATTACTAGAAACTAACAAGCTTAAATGGGTGCCTTTTTTGACTAAAAACATAAAAATACCCATTTTTTTATCTTCAAAATAAAAATTACCACTATTTTTTTTACTGTTCTTAAGGGATTTGTACATGCGCCGTAAAATAGAACAAAATGAAAAAAAAAACATATTATTATCTGTATTTTTTAATTTTTTATATCCAAAAATAGGTGGGGCCGCGATATTAAACAATTACCCACATCTTTTTGTCTACTAATATATATAAAACATTTTATTTTCTAGCAAATAAATTACATAAAGAATATGCTTTTAAACAAAACATGATCTGTTTAATGAATATGTATCAATCAAACATCATTTGTCCCTGAATTTTATTCAAAACGTGGGATTTTAAATAATTAATAAAAATAACAAAACGACATCTTATTTACCAGATTATGGCCTACTGAAAGCTTATTAGAAGCCATTAAATTGATTTTATAATATTAGCCACAAACATTACTTATGGTGAAAATAGTTTTCCTCATTTTATTTATTTTAATATTTATGTGACAAATCACGTTTTGAATCTTTGCTTCTCACAAAGAAACCCGCAAAATGTAAACATTTTAAAAGTGACGTCATTTATAATAATGTCTTGTGATTTTTTATATCACAACCGTTATAGCCACCCAAAAAACGTACGACAACCAAATATATTTAAATTTTTTTACCTTTAAAGATTCTTTAAATGTAATACTAAAACAATTGGTAAAAACTTGTGTAAAATGATCGCAATTTTGGAAAATAAACCTATTAACACTTCTTAAAAAATTAAATTGGGTTCTTTTAATCCTTGGGTATATCAAAAAGTTTCCTAAGTCTATAAGCTTGAATTTTACTATTAATTTTTTTTTAATGCGTCTTCCAAAGAAGTCACCCTTATAGTAAATTATGCTATTTGTGTCAAATTAAAATTTTTCAAAAAGTTTTACCGGCTTATTCCCGTGTGTCTTTTATTTTCTAAATCTAATCGGAATAAAAAAACCGCCCCAATTTTTTTGAAAAAAAAAAATGTTTCTACAAATTTTTAAAAAAAATTTTTTTGAGTCAATGGACAAAGAAAATGTTTAAAGAGGGCCATGAAAATGTATTTGTCATCAAAGTTGATTATCATCCCCCCACAAATTAATTTAAATTTAAAGAAAAATTTTAAAAAACACATTTGCAATTCTTCAGTGTAATTTCCATTTCATCTTTTGGGATTGTTTAAAAAGTAAATACCAAGTTGAGGGTTTTTTCCCCCGACAGCAGCCTACAGGGCGGTATCTCTTGTTTTTGTTTCATTAAAAAGGTTTTACCCTTTTGACAGGTGTGTACCGACTGTTTTTTTCTGGTTTCCCCCTCCCGGGGTTATGTCCCCTGAGGTTTTTATTTGTTCTCCAGTAAAGTGCAGGGGCTCTATATGATGTGGGCTTCTCTTCCTCTTCGTCCCTGTCTGCAAATGGGTTCTTTCTTGATCCCATAGGGGCATATGTTTTTTTTTGGGTGCAGTGTCCGGTTTTAATCCTGTCACTATCAATCTGATTCCTATTTAGTTTAGTAGTTCACTTGTCAATGCTTTCAAAGGTGAGTTCAGCTTGATTTTGTGATTTTCCTTGGGGAATTTGGGTTTCCCGTATGACTGATGTTGTGTTTTAATCCCCCGGTCATGTACCACGAAACCCAGGTTTTTTTTTAAAAACGGTTCAGGACCCACAAACATTCGGGAGCCTCCCTGGAAGTCTTTTCTTTCCCCGTATTCCCTTTCCGCCCGGAAAGTGTAACTTTTTGTGGGTTAAGGTTTTGGAGGGATTTCAGACAGTTAAAACCAACCTTGAGTTGACTTGTTGGGATGCCAAACTTTTTTTGGCCCTTGATTGAGAAGATAGTAATGTCCCCGCCCCCTTTTCCCCTCCCCCAAATTCTCCGAAAAAGTTAATGGGTATTTTCCGCCGGGCGTGGTTTTCCCCCCGGGGGCTAACATTAAGGGGGTCCCATTTTTCCCCGCCGGCTCCATTGTCAGTCTTGGATCCCTGGTATAAAAACCCAAAATTCCCAGCTGACCAGGAGATTCACTACCCCCCATAAGCAAGTTTTATGGATATGAATAATGGCGAGTCAAATCGCAAAAAAAAGTATTTTGCGGACTACCCTATGTGGTAAAGTTTGAAACAAAGAATTTTTTTTTTCTAAGATATTTAAAAAATGTTCTTTAGAAATTAGTTGTCCATGTCGGATAATGTCAAAAACGTTTTTACTCTTGTCACGTGACTCTTGATATGAGGACAAATTTAAAAAATATAATAAATGTTAAAAAATTAGGTTAGGAGTTGAAAAATATAAAAAAAGTTTATAAACAATATTGCTTAGAATTTAGTTGTAGGTTTATTTACTAATTTTCAATAAAAAATAAAAAAATACGGGAAATTGCGTTTTTTGCAACATACTGTATTTATTTTTCAATTTTTTTGTTTTGTCGATAAAAAAAAAAAATGTATTTGTTTTTACTTAAAAAAATATACCAAGTATTATTGAAATAATTTTTAGTAAAAAAAAAATAACATGTAAACAAGAAGTTGAAAAAAAATCACAATTTCTTCAATGATATATATATATTTTTTTATTTTGCTATTAGGCTTAAAACTTAAAAATAAACAGTTTTGTTTTATACCTTTTTTTATTTTAACTGATAACCCCATATTTTGATATTTCCTAACCCGTTTTTCAAATTTGTCATGAAAGCAGTCAAGTGACAAGTATTAACATATTTCAACGTTTCATTTTTTTTTTTTTTTTTTTGATAATTCTCTAGAATTTACCAATTTAAATCCATTTTAAACGCATGACTAAAGCTGTCGTCATCGGTCATTAGCGTACAAAACGCATAATTTTCAAACAAAACCCGATCGTCCTTAACTGGTCATAAATTTGGGTTTTTGTTTCCGGCGAGCGTCCGCGTGGTTGGGGTGAAAAATTTAAAAATTACCCCCATCATTTTGGGGTCCATAATAAAAACAGGCTACTTGATCCGCTTTGCGACAGGGTTTTTGGGTTAGGTCCTTTTGGGGGAAAAGAATTCCTCAAAACATAAAGCTGCTTTCTCTGTAATCGCCATATAATAGGATTTTAAATATAAAATTTTAAGGTTCTGTGTTTAGGTGCTAAAACTTTATAAAAAAAAAATTAAAAACCAAATTACTTTTATGTTTAAATTTGTTTTTTTAGTATTTGAAAATTAATAATATAAAAATATATTTTTGCGACAAAAGCTAAAATCTTTTAGTTCTTATTTAATATTTATTTCAACAATTTTAGTAACTTTCTGTAATAACTATAAAAATTAAACAAAATATTATTCAATCTTTGTTATTTATTAAAAAGGGTTATAAAAAAAAGCATATTAGGGTTTTTTTGGAAAAATTTTTTTAAAAAAAAAAAAAAAAAAAAAAAAAAAAATTATTTTTTAAAATTATTTTAAAAATTATATATATATATATATATATATATATATATATATATATATATATATATATATATATATATATATATATATATATATATATATAAAAAAAAAAAAAAGGGGGGAAAGTCTTCCGACCAGTTAAACAAAAGGTTCTAAATTTCTTGGGTATCGGTCCGGAGGGCTAATTAAATGCATTCTTAGTTTAACGGCTTTCGAAAATATTTATTTTCTTCCTCAGGTCTACAATATGGAAAAAAAAAAAAAAACATTAATAAAAAAAAAGGCAAATTTTTCTCTTTTTTTAGGTATACTTACAACTAAATGCATTTTTGGAAGTTGGTAACATCAACAACAGCTGGTTTACAATGTATGGCGGATATCTTTTTTTTTTGAAAACTTCATATTAATGTTTCAATAATTAAGCTGATACTTTTTTAAAAATTTTTTAAATTTTTTAAAAAGAAAAATGTCGAATGGATGGATTTCTATACCACTTTATTCGTTTTAGGGTTTTTCCCTTTTTTTAATTTAATATGTATTTATTTAGTTGTTATTTTTTTTAAATAAAGGTCCGGGGATATCTGGTTAAATTAAAAATATTTTTAAAAACTGGAAAAAATTTTTTTGATGAATGTGTACGTAATAACAAAGTTGAAAAATTAGTGATGGTAAAAAAAAATTTAAAAAGAAAAAATGTAGTGTTTAATGATCACGGGTTTATCTCCCAAAAAATGTTTTGGGGGTTTATTCTTGGAGTGTGTGGGGATACCCTTTCCCTAAGGGTAAGTGTTTTGTGTGTGTGCTTGTGTATGGGTATGTGCTAAACCATTATCTGTCACCCGGGTTAGTGTTTGTATGTGTGAGTGTGTGTGTGTGTGTGGCTCGTGACCAGAAAACCAAATTATAGATTTTATGATGTTTTTCTATTCCCGATTTTATGTTTTTAAAATTTACTTACAGCCCTTTAAACATTACCTACAATATCCTAGAGTTTTTTTTGTCCAGTTGCATAAAAGTTTAACAAAAAAAAAAAAAAAAATGGAAGGACCACCCTTACATTTTAAATGATTAACTGATATATATATATATATATATATATATATATATATATATAATATATATATATATATATATATATATATATATATATATATATATATATATATATATATATATATATATATATATATATATATATATATATATATATATATATATATATATATATATATTATATATATATATATAATATATATATATATATATATATATATATATATATATATTATATATATATATATATATATATATATATATATATATATATATAAAGAAAAAATAAGAATTTGGTTATTGTTTAGATGTGTGGCTTTACTTTTTTGGGATCTTAAATCAACATGATTAACTTTTTTTTGAAAAGTTCGTCAAAAATTAAATAAAAAATAAATTTAAAACTGTCAATTTATCGAATAAAAAAAAAATGAAAAAAATATTTGGAAAATCCAAAATTTGATGTTTGATTTTTTTTTTTGTCTTTACACGGAAAATATTAAACAAATTTATAAGAAATTGCTAAACTTAAATGGAAGCATTTTATTGACGAAAAATTTTAAAAGTACCCATTTTTTTTGTCAAAATAAAAATTTACGCAGAATTTTTTTTATTTAGATTTTATTTAAAAGATTCTTAAATCCGCGGTCAAATAGAACATAATGAAAAAAAAATATCTTTACTTTTTGGTTTTTAATGGTTAAAAATAGGTGGAGACACACATCTAAACAATTATCAATTGGTTTATATTATAATGTTTTCATATGTAGCAGGGCTTTTTCCTATAAATCTAAGATATTAATGAGTAATCGAAAAACGCAAGAAAACCCGTCAAAAAAGATATAAAAAAAATAAAATGCAATATATCAAACTTGTACCAAAAAAAAACAAAAACCTATAAATAATACGTTTAACAAAAAGTTATTATTGAGAAACACAAATCTAACTACAAAAATATATTAGGTATTATTTTTGATCGCCGCCAGTTGTATCTTTGTTATATATAAAATTTAATGATACTTTTGTACCAACCTAAAGTTTTTTTAATTTATGAAACCTACGTACTAGGTACCGTGGGTTCAGGATTTTTAGATCTTTAACCCAATTTTTCACAGTTCGATCAACGTTGTCCATGTAGCAAGATATCGACATTGCATTTTTACTGTATTTTTGGTTAACGTTATGGATCCATTAAGAATTATAATTTAGTTGTTTACTTTTATGCATGTCTGCTACATTTTAATATACTCTAGTTTATAATTATATAATTAATTAATTATACATTTTAAATTAAACTTTTTTTTTAATTGAAAATTCATCATATAACAGGTCAGACATCTTGCGCACCATTTACCTTTCAAAAAACAATGGGAGCAGTACGAAAAAAATGTGATCAATTGTCGATCAAAAAAGAGCAACACCCCAGGCTTGTACTTGGATATAGTGATTTCGAAAATAACTAAAAGAAGAGGGCTTTCTTTTTTAAGGAAATTGTGTCAACCAAAAATGTGTGCAGTCTTTATGCTTTTTAGTCGGGCCTAACTAAATAAATTTCTTTTAACAAAGACAATCATAGTTGTCACAAAGCAATGCTAAAGTTTTGGTAATAGGTTTGGACGCTCGCTTACTGGAGCGAGCTTCCATCAGGAAAAAATACGTTCACACGCATCTATATAAACGAACACGGTTGCCAAAGCTATAATAATGGTAACAGTAATTAGTTAATTCTGCGGGATGTAGGCCAAATTCTTTATAGTAATGAAAATTTAAACATTTTTTGCTGTATAATAATATTATTTTATTTATGTAAATTTTTTTCTTTGGATGAATATATATATATATATATATATATATATATATATATATATATATATATATATATATATATATATATATACATGATATGAAAAGAATTAACACCAGTTTAGTAGATGAAGGTGAAACGAAATTATATTATTGATATATATTTCTAAACATTTTCATAAACGCACCTGAAAAATGTCAGTAAGAATATACATTTTATTGTCTTATTATTACCACTACAGAAATAACACAGCGCAGAAACAACAACACAATATGCAAGACATTAAATAAAAATTAAAGGAATTTAACTCTGGTAAACAAGTCATTAATATATTGTTAAATTGTAGAAAAGAGTAACTTAAATCCTTTGATTTCTCAATAATAAATGAATATTAATTTTTGTTTTATAATTTCAGCATTTCTTGTTATACGTGGATGTCATAAAATAAAAAAATTGAGTTTAAAGTTTTTTAATCATATTAAACATCTCATTTTATCAACTTCAAATATATTTTTTTATCCAATTTAAATTCTCCAAAGCCAAAATTTACATAATTAATGTTTTAGTATTATACAGCAAAAAAAACTATTATAACTTTACTATAACGAATTTGGCGTATTTTTTACACAAATAATCCTTAATCACTGTTTTCATTGTTAGAGCTTTGGCAACTATGCTCGTTTATATAGCAGCGTGTGAAAGTATTTTCTCCCGATGGACGCTCGCTCCAGTAAGCGCGCATCCAAACCTATTACCAAAAAGTTAGCATTGTTTTGTGGGTCTCTGGTGAAACTTTAATTGTCTTTGCTTTTAGATAATATACGGTTCTTTGTCGTGTCTGCTTTCAAAAACGTCTTTAGTTTGTAGTTGTGAAACATGAATATAAAACCGCACAAGGTGGTTTCTTTTTGAATAGTAAGTAATTTAAAAGAAAATATTATTTTTGAGCAATTTAAAAAAACGTTGCCTTTTTAATACAGCTATAACTATAAGTTAAAAGTTTTTAAACAAAAACAAATGATAGTCATATATTATAAAATTAAGTTTCAAATAACTAATCTTTATAATATCAATTTTTATGACATATTTTTTACCAATAAATTACCGTTAATTGAAATTTTCCAGCAGAAATGTCCAATTTAAATATCCCTATTAAAATTCCACCCCTTAACACCAATGACTACTAATCACTAAAGGGTCCGTATTTAACAACAACTGTTTCTCCAGTTGATCACAGCCACCTTGAAGGTTCTCAGATTAAATTAAACCAACTTGAATATTATTAGAACAAGGGACAACAAATACATAAGTAATTCTACTCTGGAATACTAAAATCACAATAAATATTTAAGAAATATTTTGCCTAAATTTTTTAAAAGAAAATGTGTATCGCCATAAATATAGTTATTTATTCTAAAAAAAGTGGTATTTTAAATTTTTGTATTAAAGTTTAAACATTAGCTAATTAGTTTAGTTTCGTAAAATATTAATTTACAAAAAAAAAACGACGATTTATGATTTTAAATTAATTTTATTATAAAAATAATTATAAGTAAATTAAAAAATAAAAATATTTTTTAAAATTTTATTCTCCAACGCTTAGGTCATTAGAAATAATGCTGCTTTTAGTGATTTCTAATAATTATTAATTAAGTTACTTTTACTTAGGTTTATGTATCGCTATTTGTATCCTCAAATCTGGAAAAACGGGACAGGATGGGGTAAAATCTGTGAGACCAATAAGTCTGTTGTCGTTTATGCTAAAAACACTAGATCAGTTGTTGGACAGCACTGCTCTCGGTAATTAAATTAAAATAATTGAAAAATCATATTCAATTACTTCTTAGTAATTGGATTACTTTAATTAAAATATATTTGGAAAAGGTAATTGTATTTGAATAATTAATTAATAGGATAATGTAATCGTAATTGGTAATTAATTTATACAAATCCTTAGTAATTCAATTCATTAGAAAGAAATTCGATTACTTATAAAGTAATTGAATTACTTAGAAACTAATTCAATTACCTAATAAATAATTAAATTACCACGAAAAATTGAATTACCTTTCTTTATGGAAAAATTGCCGGAATTGTGGCCAGCCAGAAAGAGCTTCTTAAAACAGGGCGGGACGCTTTAAATCCGGCGAACACCGCCTCCGCGCCGATTTAATATTTTCGATTGATGCTTACCGCCACCGTTTTTATACTTTTTTTTGTAAAAAAATCTGTTGATGTTTAAGGTAGGATAAAAAGAAATTTTTATTTTAGAGTCATTTAATGTTGAACTTTCCGAGAAAGCAGTTTAAATAGTGTGACGTATATTAGTATAAATATTTTATTTGTTTAGTGTATTGTGTTTAATATATGTGGTAATTTAAATAAAGATATTGCTTAAATATTTAAATACTTTTAGTTTTAATTTATAATTGAATTACTTTTTAAAAGTAATTGCGACAGCTCTGCTGGACAGGCACATCAGAACGCACTTACTAACAGACCTCTATACAAGGACCTATATGCATACACAGTAGGTAAGTATACCGAAACAGCATTACACGAGCTTGTAGAGGATGCCAAATGTGTTCTTTAATACAAGGAGGTACTAATGTGTGCCTTCCTGGATATAGAAGAAGTGTTTGACAACACGCCCCTTGCCTCTATCTCAAGCGCGTCGAGGCGCTTTTCACTTTTAAACAAAGAGTAAATAATAATGGTAAGTACCTATTTTTTTATGCAAATCATAAAAAAAAGAGTTATTCAAAATTTATTTTTGTCAAACTATTTTACCCAAACAAAGTAAAAATGCATACTGTGCATGGTATGGTACTTTTAGAAACTATACTATATAGTTATTTATCAACGGTTTTGTTTTGGTTCCAAACATATTCTAGATTGCTTTTTTTTAACTTTATTATTGTTTTTTATGTTTTAAATTTAAAGTCACTAGTTACCAGTTAACACAATCGCGGATTTTTTGACAAGCATTTTTAAATGTAATTACTTTACAAGGCGCTAGCTTTTGTTGTGGGACTTTAGATGAAACTCTTTATACTGACATTCAATTTAATTTTTGTACTACTTTTTATAAAATGGTGGGGCATAGTTTGTGTCCTTTGTTATTAATCTACAAAAAATGTTTTAAACTTATTATTTATATTTTTAAACATAAAAAGCCATTCAGTTGTGTGTTTATGTAAATATTAAACTATTATCTTTTGAGAAACATACTCTTATAATCCATAAAAACAACCTCGAGGTTCATTGTCGCAGAAAGATGGCGTCTTGCTCTGCGACGTTTCTATTTGCATAGGATGTCGTTTTATGCTAATGTTCCTGATTTATGGTTATTTTTATTTGATTCTCGAAATTATTATATGGACTGTATCCGTATGGATGAAAATCATATTTTATAAGCCGAGGAAGATTCTGCCGAGGCCGAAATCGATTGCTGAGTGAGAATTATTTTCGAAGTTTCGCTTTTATGACATTTTTATTCTTTTATGCTTGTTTGTGTCTGTGGCGTGTAAAACATTTTCTTATGGAACTTTTTGTTTGTGTCGCGGAAAAATTAGAATTTTGTCTTTTGGAAAAGCCTATGATGGACTTTTTAGAACTAGACCTGGGGTACAACGTAAACATTTTATTATAAAAAATTACAAAACAAATTACCCACCTAAAAAATTATTAAAGATAAAAGTAATTTATTTATATTCCGACAAATAAGGTTAATTGTGTTTTAATATTACTATGTAATTTAAGATTTTAGCGTAAACCAGTAATAAGTTGTGGTAAGTAAAGTAAATAAGTCTATACAAGGTAAACGATTTTATTTAAACGATTCGAAAGCTACGAAATAGATGGTAATGGTCTTTTGGCATATCTTTAGTGGTAAGACATTTTTTTTAATCTGGGGTGTTTGGCCTTACATATAAGTAGGTTTTATGGGTATAACATCCTTCCACCGCGACCGATCGGTCTATTGTGGCTCTACATATAGGTAAGAAATTATTAAGGTTATTTTGGTAAATCATATTGCCAAAAGACAATTAAAATTTATGTTACAATATTTTACAATTATTTTTTAAATATTAAGAATTGTTGCATTTTAACAAGCGAGTGTCTTTTTTCTACTCTTATTCGCATGCGCAAAGTAGCTTAGTTTGAAGAAATGTTTTTTTTCTTCAAATAATTTTTACAAAATTACCGTTACACACTTTTGTCCTATCTTTTAAAAATAAAAAATTTAACATTAAAACACAAATTAAAAATTGCCAAGACACAAATAATTTTAAAGGTCTGATCCGACAACAAATAAATTCTGTTAGTCAATTTGACTGTTAAACATTTTTATGTAAATTAAAGTAGTAAGTTTCCATGTTAGTCAAATTACAAACCGTTCCGTTATAGTTACGAGACATCTGTAATTATTTAATAATATAAGATGCATAAAAAAAACTTCTCAAAGATGTTTTGGATGCATCATATTTGGTGTTACTTTAGAAGTAAAGTACATTTTTGGGTAATTGTCTCGAAAGTTGCGGGGACGCCAATTTCAACCAATTTTGGTATACGAGGGTCTTTTGGGGCGATGATCAAGAATCCGAAAAAATTTTAGTCTAAAACACTTTGTTTTCGCGATATGCGTCAATAAACCTGAAATTAAACTAAAACCTTATTTTTTACTTTATTCTCCCTTCTTAATTGTAACAGTTAATTGGCACCCAATATTTTATAAACGCCTTTTAAAAACCTAGTTTTTTATTTATTTTACACCTTTTTTCTAATAAAAGTTGACTACCGAAGATAGAAACACACAAAAATATGTAAAAACCGTATTAAAAATGAAGGAAACCTAATTGTTGTCGGCAGGGGCGGCGCTAGACGAAACGTGGACGTCGGCGACATTAGCTTTGCGAGGCCTTCTTCATTTTCCAGTCAAAAATAAAATGTTAAATTAAACGAGCTAAATTTTGCTCTAATCATAATAATAATTATATACTAATTTTATAAGTATACTCTACAAGTATTATTGTACATTTGGGTATAATGACAAAAGTTACATAGACAAACACAAATAATCAAGATTTTAAATAATTGATATTGTTAAAAAAATAAAATCGTTGTTAAGCGCTTCCAACCGAGATTCGGTGTCGACTTTTTCCAGTATCTAGCATTGTGTTAAAAAAGTTAACTAGAAACTGTATTTTAACAAATTGTATGGATTCACCAATACGTTCATAGCAAAACATTATTTTTTTCTTTCCTATCTTTTTTTTTTTAATTAAGAATCAATTTCGTAACTACGTTCTCGCTTCTGCCACGCTTGTTTTAAATTCTGTAATACTAAATTCTTAAATGCTGTTACAATTTGAAGATAGAGTATCAAAACAAATAACCAATTTTTCACTTAGTAATAAAAGCAATGTAGCCAAAAAATTTGCGCATGCGAGTCTCTGAGTTTTGTGGCAGAGGATTGAATATAGTAGAAACAATTATTAATTTAGGGATTCTCGAGTAAATTTCATAATATTAACAGAAGACTTAGATAAATACTACAACATTTGAAAATTAATATGGATGACTTAATAAATAAATTTACCAGGCCCTTAGAGGCATGAAGCCGTAGGCGGTCGCCGAAGTCGAAGACGCTTTACGCCGCCACTGGTCGGAGGCATTCGGAATTAACAAATTATTCCTACAAATCGTTTTTGATGGAAGGAATTAATAAAGCGGTATGTAATCTAAAAGTATATTCTCATATTCATGCTCGTACTCATATTTATACTCATTTATTACAAGAGGTAATTAAAAGACAAATTAATTTGCATTCATAATTTTACACAGCAATAAACAATATATAAAAAAGGCACCAAACACTGATCGTTGTATATTAATATTTTACCCAATAAATACCTATAACAATTTATGTACTGTGCAAGGACAGAAAATCATCTAACCTAGATAAAGAGATCGGTACAACACACAGATTGTTTTAAATACGATTTGTGTGCGGTTTTGCACCTTCAAAAACTAAAGAACAACTATAGTATTTATACATTATAAAGGTAATAAGCACAGAAAAAAAACGTCCGGATGCAAAAACAAGAGATGGAAGGAAGAAATGTTTTCTACAAAAAATGGAACTAAAACTTTTTTTATTATACCTTATTACTATAAAATAGGATCCTAATTAAAAAGGGTAACATAATAATCCTTTTTGGAGCATAATAAATTCTGCATTTTTAAGGGCAAATAGGAACTTTAAGCTGTTATTGTTTTTGTTGCATAATTATACAGACCTGTTGGCTAAAATTTTATTTTGGGTCTGTTATTAAAACAACCTAATGTATACAAATTTTTAATATTTAAGATATTATTATCTTGGTTTAGCTAGATTGTGGCATAAAGGCGAGGTTTATTTAAAAAAAATCCTAAAGACGGTGTTTTGACATGAAAATACCATTCCAAATTACCATGCAATATCTGAGTATTGACTCAACCATAATATAAGTAACAATTTTTCATTTAATATAATTAAAATACTCTTCAAAATCTCTGTTTTCTGAAGACCCTTGTACTCAGTTGACCAGTCACTTGATGGTGTTAGTATGTGGTTCTTATACCTAAAAGAATCGCATTTATTTACCCTAAATGCACTCGTTCGACATCTACAGGGCTCCCCATAATAGACTACCTATTTTGATATAGAAATAAATTCTATATGAAAGATATCTTCTATGGCCTTTGGGATTTGAATCAACATATTTTTAATCGAGTAGGTATCTGTCACAAAACCAGGAAAATTGATTTTCGTAAAAAGTCATTTTTCTAATAAAGCATCATTAGGTTTGAACACATAATTTAATATTTAGTTTTAATTCTTATGGATTATTCAGTTTAACAGGGAGTTTTTTTGCGTAAAAACATAAAGAGTAACTTAATAAAAGAAGATGAAGCGATAGGACATACCGCTAAAAACTCTAAAAGAGTTCTGCGAAAAGTGTTTAATGGCCGACTCATTACGCTATTTGGGAATTTAAATTGACTTTTAAGGTCCCCGAACTTAACTGCACCAGACTTTTTTCTGTGGAGCTATTTAAAGTCAAAGGTTTTTGCAACTCGTCCAGAAAATATCCAAGATCTTAAAGTCCGAATTTCCGAAGAGGTCCGGTGAATAGATCAGGTTTTCCTTTATCGTGTCATAAATAATTTTTTGTCAAATCTTGAAAAGTGCATTGGAGTTAATGGAACTGACTTAAAAGACGAAATTTTTAAAAGTTTGGACATGTCGTATGTTATAGTAAATCCCAAAGAGTAAATTATAAATAAGTGTAATAACATGTTAGTTTTATTAGGTTTTAACAATTTTCCTGAGCAGTTAAAATGGATAGTCTATTATAGAGAGCCCTGTATATGTGCTCAGGTCACTATCTATCAGTTGCAAAGATATATTGCTTTGTTTACGTATACACATTTAAATAGGTTTTAAAAAAAAAATTGTTATAGGGGTAACTCATAAAAAAACTTAATTAGCTCTATAAAAAAATCTTAATATTAAACAATTTTTTAAATACTACTTATACTATCTCCTCCAAAGCTAAAAAATAGAAATCAAACATATTTTTTTCATGAAAGAAAAAATAATTTTCTGTCATATTCTGTAAACTCAAAAGAACATTATTACTTTATCCTTTTCTTCC
>JAHBCN010011208.1:0-29629 GCA_019359885.1 Listronotus oregonensis | reverse complement strand
TGGCAAGAAAAGGTAGCTGGTAATAACTAAAATGAAAACAAATTATAAGTATTCTTGAAAGTTAAGAGAAGAAAACTGAATAAACTGATTGACATAGTGATGCAGTATCATTAGCAGATGACCCCGACAAATTGGGACGTAATTTAACACCCCCCTATCATCTAGAAAAAAAGCTTAAAAGAAAAATGATTTGAAAGATATTCCTGAAAAGACTTTGTATGGTTACATGAATATAATGTTGACTTGCAAAAGGGGGTTCATCAAGGTATTTTTTATAAATGGTTTAAAATTTGACTATTATATGTTTCCTATTAAGATTGGAATAATTGAATATGTTAACTTGACTCCCAAAAACTTTTTTAACAAAAAGAATTAAAATACCAAGCGATTTACTGCGCGGAGTTAAAATTTGATGATAAAATTATTTTTTTAGGAGATAAATTTAAATCACATACTAAAATATCTGTTAGTTTGTAATTAAATATCCTATTTCATGGTTTGATATAGATACATCTTTGTAATTTTAGGTTAATATAGTTAGTAGAACGTAGTATTGTTTTTTTATGTAATGTTAGTAGCAAATTAAATGTAGCCTTTTTTGATTCACCTTTATGTGGTTTAAATAAATTAATTTAAAATATACAATGTGTTTTATTATTTACTATTCAAAAATTGTAAGATTAATATAATAATAAGGCTCTTCACCCCGCCTAAGCCCAGGTCTACACCCAGGCCCGGGGTAAGCGCAGGGGGGCCCCATGTTAGGTAGACATTTGGACGTGACATTTGACAAGCCATTATTTTAACGCAGCGTAAGACCCCAAATATGTTATCCCCGGCAGGTTTAAAACACGTGGGGTTAAATATGACAGTTGACAGGTGGCATTTGACGGGGGGCAAGCACCATTTTTTTTCATGCGTAAGACCCTAAATACAACTCATCCACGTAAGCTAAATTTCCCCAAATCCTGGTTCGGAAAATGACAGTTGACAGGTGGCATTTACGGGGGCAGGCGCCATTTTTTTAGCGCTTGCGTAAGGCCCAAGATAAAATCATCCACGTAACTAAATTTCCCCAATCCTGGTTTGCAAAAAAAGAATTTACAGGGACAGGGGCGCCATTTTTTTTCCCCATGCGCAGTATCAAAAATAACCTCGCCCAAATTCCTAATTTTTGACGTCAAGATTTCGAGATATAAAGCTAATCCGGATTGGGATGATTGTGAACGTATCATCTTACCCTACTAAGAGAATTTTTGGTAAGAACCTCTGTTCTAAACTTCTGAAGAGGAACTGATTAAATCACCAAGAGAACGATGGTAAATAGCGCAAGTCGGCTGTAATTGGTCGGGGATGGAATTAAAACCTGATTCGTTCCCCCAGGCCTAAATTATAATGGTCGCCTAGATCGGCTTTCGTCGGAGATTGTTCGGATCCTTGTAATAAAAAAAAAAGTTTTTGCATAGACTAGTTAAAATGATATGTTTTAACAATTAGATAAAGCTTAAAATGTACACATAGAAAACTGTAAATCTGTAAATCTTCCCTTAAACGTTCCAAAATAATGTCCACAATATGTTTGCTTAGTCGAAACGTTTGGCAAAATTTATCCCATTTTGTAAAATGGTTTGTTCTGTTCCGATAAATTCTTAATTACCTTGGTCTATGTAAATGCTCTACAAAGTTTATAATGCCTTCGTCATCACTACTTGAACTGCTGCTGCTTTCCATACTAAAATATCTGCAAATAAATGTAATATAAATACAGGGTGTCCTAGAAAGACACAGAGCAACAGCAGATTCCTTAGGTCGAATTAATGCAATTAACGCAAACTTTCTTTTTTAAAAAAGGGTTAATTAAGATACAGGAGTCAAATTTTTAAATTTTTGTTTTATTTTTTCGTAATATTTTCTTAACAAATTTGGGCATGAGGTACAAAAGGGGGGAAAATTTGGGGAGTTCTTTGAGGCGAGAAATTCAAATTCGTCTATACTTTTAATGTTACTGGTAAAGGGCGCCAGCTGCGGCCTACCCCACTTGTTTTAGATGACGTAACTTTATTAAGCTTAGTATATTAACCTGTTTATTAAAAAAGAAAATACTATAATTCGCTATGCGTCAAAAATGTATACATTTTGGTCTCTAGAAGCAACTGTGTTCGAGATATACGCACTTTAACAGGACCCCGCAATTTTCCTAGGAATAATGGGTTTCGGCCAATTGTTTGTAATAGTTTTTAACACGCTGATCAAAAGTCTTCCCGGGTACAAAACCCAAAAACCCATCAGAAAGACCTGATTAATGTCAGCAGGTCACCCTGCTGGACCCTGGACACACTCTTGAAGTCTTTATTTTCAGTTTAAGGGCTAGTGCTGCCACTAAGGCAATAACTGGCAATGTGAATAAATAATATTACTAACGCCGCGATCGCGAAACAGAACGCCGGGCTGGTTTCCCGGAGGCAGAATTAGTGATGTTAGCAAAAAAAGGGGGGAAGTTACGGATAAGGGGGAAAAGTAGGTATGGGAAAAAAGGGGTGGGGATTTTGGGTTCTTTTAGCCGTCCGGAGACTTATGGTGTGATACTTGCCGAAGGCCCCCAACGACCACCAAGGGGGTGACACCTTTTTTTTTTCCCGCCTGTGCCCACGACTAATCGCTTGAGATCGTTGACCGCCCTTTACCACGTGGAGGCAGAATACCTGACTTCCATGGAGTTTCAAATGATGAGATGTTAAAGATTGGATGAATTGATGATTATGTTAAAGCGCAAATTAAAGAAGGCCTTAGAAGTGTGAGCGGGCCCCATTAAAAAAGGGTTTGCAACAGGGGGTTTCTCCGTCTGCGCCCCCGTTCTTTTTTTTTCAAAGCTCCAAGATGTGCTAGCCCGATGACCAACACGGTAAAAAGTTTCGCTATCCCGTCCACGATATCGGAAAAAAAAAATATATATATATATATATATATATATATATATATATATATATATATATATATATATATATATATATATATATATATATATATATATATATATATATATATATATATATATATATATATATATATATATATATATATATATATATATATATATATATATATATATATATATATATATATATATATATATATATATATATATTTTTTAAAAAAAGGGCCTTTTTAAAATTTTTTTTTTTAAAAAAAAAACCCCCCTAACAGTTCCTTCTCAATCGTTGAATAGTCCTTTTTAGAATCGTTCAATGTCCTTGATGCGTATGAACCGGGGAATTTTTCCATTGTCCCCCGGGTAGCACAGCTCCAATAGCTACATTGCTAGCATCAGTTGTTAAGTTAAACGGCTTAGAAAAATCGGATACTGTATTTGGCTCGTTAACTAAAGATTTTTACTTTTTCAAAACATTCGATAAATTTTTGGTTATGCTCTATAGTTGCTCCCTTTTTGACATTTTGTAAGTGGCTTTGTTATTTTGCAAGTCCTTTATGAATCTTTATAGCACCCAAAGTCCTAAAAATCCTTTAATCTTTTTGTTTTTTTGGAATTGGGGTATTTTTTTTTGGTTGTAATTTTTCTGGATTCGGGTTTTACACCATCAGATGTTACTATGTGTCCAAGGTATGCTACTTTTTTTCTTAGAATTTTGACTTATCAGCGGGGTTTAAAGTTAGATTCCAGGTTGGAAAACTTTTTTTAGTCTTTCCAGATGTTCCTGTTGGGTGGAATAAACTATAATATCGTCAAATATCGAGACTTTTTCATTTTAATTCCAAGTATTTATCCTAACTTTGGGAAAGTTCAGGAGCATTCTTTAGACCGAATGGCACCGCAAAATTCATAGTGACCTTTTCGGTACTAAATGCTGCAAATGTATGTCGTCCTCATGTTTTGGGTTTGTAAAACCACTTGCATAAAACTGACAGTTCCTATTGTTAGACATATTAAGAAAAATTTAAAACCGGTGCAAATTTTTTTTTTTTTTAGTCCTTCCAAAAAATTTTTATAATTTTCTTTTGTTCGTTATTTAAGTTTGGTTGACTTAGGTCTGGTAAAAAAACTCGTTTTTTTCTAGCAATAATGGTTGTCTACTCATAGTAGTTATCGGCGAACAGGTTGTTCTGTTTGTGTTGGTATTAATAAGTTCTTCGAAAACAAATTTTGGTGGATTATAGTTTTGATTTGATGTGCAGGTAAGGTTTAAATTTTTTAAATCGATACACCTGACATTGGTGTAGGTTTATTTTCCTGTTTGCTGATTTGGTCAAAAAAAGTTTGCTCTATTTCCTGGTTTATTAAACCGGAGTTAGTAAAGTATTTAGGAGGTGGCCTATTAAAATTTGGCCTAATATTTATAGGTTGTAAGGAAAACTAGGTCTAAAAGCATTATGAGGCGTTTGATTATTAAAATTAAAATTTGGCCTCTTATTTGGCTGATATGGTTGAAAGATTATTTTGTTGAACTGGCCAAAATTATTATTTTTTTGGCATAAAAAAATTTTGAATTTTGTTTGGTTTTGACAGTAATGCACTTTTATTCTTGTGTTACAAATTGTAATGCTTGTGTTAAACAATTAGGATCATGCCCCGTATTTAGTCCCAAAAGGGTTTTTAGTCCCGAAAAAAAAGGTTTAAGAGCAAGATCATTATAAAGTGTTCTTTTTTTTCTTGAAGTCGCATCATTTTCATGCGAATCAATATATGAACACAATAAATTTAGAATATGTAGAACCCTATCATAAAATTGGCTTCTTAGGCGTTGCCTCATCATTACCAAATCTCGATTTAAACAAGCTTCATCCCCCTGATCAGCAAAATTCGTCTAACGGTATCTTTAAGTGCTTCCACTATCTACATTTTGAATATTTTAAAATTTTGTTGACCACTAATTTGCTATAATGAGTTAATTAAATAAATATTTGAAAATCTGGGACCTTTTTTCCTATCATAAAAAAATCAAAAATTTTTGACAAATAGCTAAATATCGATTTAAATCATTAGGATTTCCGTAAAAATAGGTACACAATTAAGGTACTCAGATTTAAATTTCCATTTTTTTTTTAAATAAAGTATCTAGTATTTGATTATTAAAATTAAAATATTATTTTTTTTTTAAATTTATTTTTTCCCCAAATTTTTTGAGAAACAAGTCAGTTAAATGTCTTTTCTAAGGTTAATTGTTCTAAATCGGCAATGAGTTATCAATTGACATTTATTCATTAATTAAACTTAAAGCATGAGGGTTCTTTGGTCATTCCGTCTATAAGGGCAAGCTTTGTTGGGGTTTGGCCCTTTCCCCCTTTTTTGGCCTTGCGAAAATAGGCTCTGGTCCTATTTTCCCCATGATCAGCTGATAAAAGTAATCCACAGTTCTTTGATAGTTTGGGGGAATTTTCGATGTTCAGAAAAATCCCTCTGCTTAACACCCCAAAAACCCCTTCACAACACTTGGTTTTTTTTGGTTAATTGTTGAAACGAAAAATACAACACGATCATTGTATCGTTCCCCAAAAAATTATCCGACTGCGCCAGTTAACTTGTTTACCTACAAAGTCCTTTTTAAAAACAATTTATTTTATTAAAATGCAAAAATTATGAATTACAAAGGTATAATTAAAGTTTACAACTAACTGTAAATGACAACAAGTGACTTCAACTGACTGCTTCTCTTCGTAAAAAAAAAATAATATATCTTTAAGATGACATCGGATCTGCATAGTCAGCATATTCTAGGGTTGAGCGGTAAGATAACTCATGTAAATATACATCCATAATTAAAAAAAAAAAATTCTTTTCTTAAAACTTGTTTATTTTAGGTGTACAATGTGAGAATGTTTTAAGTGATATAAACGGGTACCAAATTTTGGTTTCCCAAATTGTAACCTGTTTTTAAGAATATCTTGTAAACTTATACAAAAAAAAAAAAATTATTTTTTTTATATAGTTTTTAAAAAAAAAAGAAAAAAAAATTTTTACAAAATATAAATTTATTAAAAAGGAAATTTTTGGGGTTATATAGAGATTATACATCGAGAAATTGTTTTTTAAATGATTTTCTTGAATGAAATTGTCTTGGGCAATCACGCATAAGTCCCCAGCCGTAGTCGGCCATCATATGAACATCCCATCTGCCTTGGTTCCTTGGATGGAAGCGATTTCCTTGTTCTTCGCTAATGTTGTTAGTGGTCTAAATTACTAGGAGGTAGTGTACTTTTATGCTTATATTACAACATAAATTTTGGAAGTTAAAAAGCATTTTTTCAACTAACTCTTTGTAGTTATCAGCTTTCAGGTTTCAAAGAAAATTGTATGCAACAATGTTACAAAAGATTTCCACGCAAGTCGTTTTATCTTTGCCATTAAATCTTCAATATTTGTAGAATTTTTAATTAATTACGTTTTAAGGCCCATCAAAAATTCCTGGTTTTAATTTCCCATTACTTAATTCCAAAAATGTCTGAAAAAATAATTTAAAACATCGACCATTTTTGTCCAGAGCTTACACAAATTATTTCATGAGCCCTAACTTCATGTGCAAAGGTAAAAGAATGGTTTTTTTACGGGAAACTAAAGGTCAAATTAAGATATTTCTTATACCAACAACAAGAACATTTTTCTTTTTTTTTTTGGTCCAATGACTTGATTAGGGTCGACTGTCCCAGCAACAAATAAAGCAAGGGTATTTTGTATAGCCACTCTGTCGAACCAACAAAAAATTAACCATTCTTAAGTCGACACAAATTGCCCATACTTTACTTTCTGTAAAAGAACTGAAATAACCCTATATTCTTCTTTTATAGATGTAGAGTGGGCAAGTGAAATAGAAGCATGTTTATTGTCCTTGTATAAAAGAACGGCTTTGAGACTTCTTTTACTACTGTCAGTAAAAAGACGCCAATCACTAGCATGGTAAGCCTTCAAGCCCATAAAAGTCAGTATGCCGTTCACAACATCACAATATTCCAAATTTTCATCAGAAAAAATTGCAATAAGCTTTGTTCTCCCATGCGATATGTTGTAATTTGTATACAAGATAAAAGACAGTTTTTATCTTTTAATCTTGAAGCTAGCAACTTAAAACGCTCTTTTGAAAGATCTAAGTCTGATAAGATCATTAAGCTCACCCTGTGAAAATGTTTTAGGATTTGATGCCACACATTCAAAATAATCATCATATTCTTTAGAAACATTCATTTAATCCTAAGATTCCTGTTCGGCCTGATAAAAAACTGGAGTTAAAATAGTGTCTGAGGAGGAGTGGGTCTTAAAGCTGAAGAAATATTGGGATGCTTCTATTTATCTAAATAAAAGTCATTATGATGTTGTTCTCGCCAAATCATTGGTATTCCAAACTACAAAGATTTTTGCGTTCCTTTTTCTCATTGCCGCAAATGTTCAATGCATATTTTACACATACTATGAGGTAATATGAGTTTATCTTGATTGCGAATGTAAGCAAAATATAAACGGATTACAGTATCAGTAATGGATTTTTGCTAATAACACCATTTCAACTTACTTGCCATATAAAAAATGGCATTGTATTAGTTTAATTTCGTCATTAGCAATATATCCCTTTTTTTAAATATTGTAGCTTATATCAAGAGTTATGCACTTACCTGTATCAGTTTTATTTCAATTGTAATGAGATACCTAGACTTACTTTGCTCTTTTTTATCAATTTTTTTTTGCTTCGAACAACAAAATAAATCTATAGCAGATTCAAACAGTTCATGTTCCGTTAATCCGCGAGCTACACGCAATTCCGAAACCCGTTCTAGAAAATTATGAACAGAAAGAACTTTGGTGTCACCGGTAAATTAAAGACCCCATTTTTCTACGCGTCCCGATTTAAAAGCATGACAAGTAGTATGCGTCGATCGTGATGTACCAGAATGTTGGTTATTAAGACTTGCGCCGGATACGATTGACTCTTCGGAGTCAGACTTATCAAGATGAGATTTTTTAAGGTAGGCTTAGGTTAGGATCACGTTTTAAAGATTTCTCCAAAAAATCCAAAGTAGCCAAAACATCGACTAACAACTTAGCTGGGGTTTCGATGTCTTCCCCTTTAGATTAGTAACAGGAATGAGATCGACACGGGTAAAAAGATGTACTAAACGCGATTGAGTTTGCTCGGATTTAGCTTTCGCCTTTTCCCCAGAAACGGTCTTTGTAGTATTTTTAATACTGTCCAACGCTTTAGAGATAAATTCTTTCTCGTCCTCGAATTTAAAATTATACGGAGGATAATTTAAAACTTTGCCCTTGTTGTTCAGTTGTAAGACTGGGCGAAAAGCCGCTCGTAACTTATCAAGCGTTTTCGAGTCATCAGCTGGTATTCCACGAACCGTAAGCTTATAAATGAGCATCTCTTTTTTAAGATAATTCATGTGCATATTATAGTCCATCGTTAAATTTAACAAATAACAAATCAAAATTAAATAATCAATAAAAGTTAAAGCACGATAAAGATTAAGTCAATCAGCAATAGTTAATCAAGATAGTCTGCAAGAATACGGAAAAATAATGAAGGCTATAATAAGACAATTAAACGTAAACAGTAATTAAATCAGAAAATCTCATCATCATCAGAGTCGTCTTTATATTTTCCCATATACTTCGTTTAATTTGAAGGTGTGTGCATACGCATATGCAAGGCACGCTGCATTTAGGAGAATGTTTATCATTTGTCCTTTAAAGAAGTAAATGGCATTACAAGATCGCTCATCTCTCAGTATTGTTTCGGTCAGATGAACCTACTCGAAGAAATGGGGATTCGCTGAGGCAGAATAACTTGACTTCACCACCAAACCCAAATCGACCTGATATGATAAGTAGGAGTAAGGATCATCCAGTTCCTCATCATCCTGCATTATGTTGTAAATCTCGTCACCTATTTGAGTAACAAAAACCCAGTCCATGAGATCTGTTAATTGATCCAGCTTCGCCTAATTGTTGAATGTCTCCTACATCCCGTTGTAACCGCCAAACCGATAGCCGATATGGCTGCGCTAATCTGCGCCTGAATTTCACACAACCTCTTGTCTCTTCTAACCACTGATTAAAAAGGCACTGATCACCAAAGGATTCAGTTAAGGAGGAGCCAAGGAAATGCAGTTCTCTGGGTGAGGAAATTTCCTCATTAGCTCTTGCCTTTCTTTTTCACCAAGTCCTTTGTTTAAAATTTCCGTCCATATTTCTGAAAGGTCTTTTGGATTGATGAACCCAGGTTAGATCTGAACAACCTTCTTTCCAAAAGCGATAATACCTTCTGATCAAGACTGACGTCACTTCGACTCAGAGCAGGATCGTCACCGATCAATATGTTTGGCCACTAATAACATCTTCATCTCTAGTTTAAAAGGTAGTGGCGCCGTCCTCGCGACTGTATGACCCAACAAAACGAGCAACAGAATCTTGCCGTCCATGTTCCTGTTCACGCCTTAAGATGTTCGCTAACGATGCTAGCGAGGCCTCATCCCCGGAATCTTCATTTGATAATCTATAATCATTCTTTTGTTGATCTGGAGGAGCCTTAAAATTCAAAGATTCCTGTGAAACATCAACCTCGTGTTCACGCAATTTGGAGCTCGGAGTACGGGATTGCGTACCCTGACGACGGCTAGGACCATCAGACTCAAAACATTTTTGAGATTTAGCAACATCATCGGGAAATTGCCTAGCCCTGCGTGCCCCTGCTGAGCAGATTTGACAACCTTGCCTATGACATCATCATCATGAAATTATTTTTTCATTAACATTGTCCACCACTTCCTTTTTCGGTTGGTCACAACTTTTGGCATTCTAATGTTTAATTGATATCTGTAAAATGCGTGTGGTTAGATATGAAATGGAAGGTACTAGAGTATTCTTAATTACGAGACGATGGGCGATTCCACAAATAAACACGGCCCGTTTTAAACCCCCTAGCATTTTGTAATTGTATTTCTTGTTCTAATATGCACCCTAATATGATTATTTACTTGTTGATTGTGTTTAAAAAAATTGAGTATTTAAGTTAATGCATTAAAGGACTGTCTTCTGTGGGTTCTAAATTATCGCAAATTATTCTCACTAACTCCAAACTGTTTCCTTTGAAAGCCGAATCCGCACTTTATCCAGTAGCGTCATATTCTTCAAAGGGGGTTTGTTCGGTGTCTTAAAAAACGAATTTTTCGGGGGAACTTCTTCGTAAAAGATAGGGGTGATATGGATAATTCTTATCAGACCTCGTAAAAAATAATTAAAGTTTGATTATTGTTTAATGTAAAATAATTTTAGGCATACCTTAATATTTTCTTTAAAACTGATAATCGGAAATAAATATCTATAAAAAAAAAAAATAACAAATGAATATTAAATAAAGTAAAAAAAATATGGTTTGCGATCTCACAAACAGTAACATAAACCATTTTTTTATTTAAAAAAATATCCCTTTTTAATTTAAAAAATCAAAATATTAGACAAACTAACTTGCTGAATATGATTTTGATTAGATCACGTCATTTTGGGGTGTTACAAAACAATACCGTCATTCTAAATTTTTGACTCAAGCAGCCTTGCGGTGGTTTTTAGTCGTTCTCACTCAGGACTGAATTATCAAGTTTTTTAAAGAGGGGGTTTAATGTTCTCTACCTACAAATTATTTCTTTGATTCGGCTATAAAGGGCGCTATTCTCCATTTTAATCTACCCATTTTTTACCATTTAAGTTCTGTTTTACATCCCTCCTACTGTGGCATGGTGATACCATTTTCGTAGTCTATCGGGCATGTAAATTCTATGAATAAAATTAAACAAATAATTATTTAAAAATGCAAGTAACGTTCACCATTAAAATTTTATTAAAAATAAAGAGTCCTATTATTCTATTTTTGTACAGACCAAAATTTGTTTTAAATAAGTACTGAAAAAAAGTCTGTATAGTCAAATTTGGTTTAAAAAGTCACTTCACCAATGAAAATTTTATTCCCTTTGAGGTAAAAGTTGTTCGACAAAAAAATATATCTGTTCTCATAAAAATGTTATCTTCTTACTCTCTTTGTATTAAAAAATAAAGTTCCAAGCGTCGCTCAAAATCCCCTTGACTTAACAATAATTGAAGACCCTGATGCAAAAAGGGGATAAGTAACATTTATTTAATTTTACAAAAAACGGTTTATATTTTCTAGTTTTACGTTAATGTTATTCAAATATATCTAAAAAATTGGAATATTTTTTTCTAAATTAGATGCAGTTACAAGAAAAAAAATAGAAATTTAGAAAAAAAATTTTTTGGGGGCAGAATAGGTATATGTTAACCTTTTTTTAATTTTTCTACAAAAGAAGGGCAGAAAGTAAAGTTACAAATACTATAATTTTGTTTAAAACTTTTTTTTATTTTTTTTATATAATAATAACATAGGCAACAATTTTATACTTATACTAAAGTTATAAAAGGTGTGAAAATTAGAATAAATTAAAAGCAACGATCTTTAGAACGAGTACAACTTCTGTAAACTTTTTTCGATGTCAAAAATAGTTTTAAAAAAAACACAAATATTGTAGAGAGAGGGGGTAAAAGTACCAGTTAATATTTATTGTTTCGCAATTCGAAATAAATATAATTATTTTTTTGTGGGATCAATAGACAAAGGTATGGACATTACAAAAATGCAATAAAATATGAAGTAATCATTATCAACTGTTATTTGCAACAAAATTTGGCGGAAATACGAATTCGTACTTTTGCCCTATGTTTCTCAATAAGGTTTCTAAGATTACTGAAATATAAATCAATTTGAATTTTATTAAATCCCGTTGCTCTTGCAACACTGGTCTTAGAGGGTGTACGCAAGGAAAAATTATGCTTCTTCAAGAAACTGTATGCCCAGTTTTACCAGCCATTGTTTGTCTTCTGAACAGGGGTTTGGAATATCATTTGCTCGGGGGAACTGGAAAGCCAATGCCTTAAATGTTTAAATGTCAAACCATAGAACATTTTTTTCCCAAAGTTCTGGCATTTGCGTTAAGTCGCGCTTTGCTGTTCACCAAAAACACATTTAAACCGTCCTAGGTGGGCTACTCCGCAATCTACTTTTCCTCTTCCTTAATGGGCCCTTTTGTGAAGCCTAGTTTGGGGGCGACACAACGCTGAGACAAACCAGTTTGCAATAAAGTTTTAGCTCTTTCGAAAAGTTCCCGGGGGAATTGGGGGACGTTCGGGCTTGCGTTTATAATTTCTGAAACCAAAAAAAAAAAGAGTTTATACGATAATTTGATCTTCACACGCCTTCACAAACACACAGAAATGCAAAAGGGAATATGGGGCAAAAGTACGCAGCGCACTTTTGCCCCATAGCATGATGCCCTTTTCCCCCAAATAGCATTTCAAATTTGTCAACACTGTTAATCGAAACCGCATTTAAAGGGGGTTTGCGTTCTCTCCATATTTTGGAGGTTAGGTATTGGCATTATTAATTTTTTTTTGGGGTTTTTGCTTTTATTTAGCGTGGTAACCGCATACATACTAAAATATGTAATTAAAAAATAACATCAAACGATTAAATAAGTTAACTCACCTCATTTCTATGCCTTTGCAGTGGAATATCTGGATCAAACCACAACGATATTCAACAGAGATGTAACAAGGGGAAGTTAGGCCGGCAGTGTCTCGTGTTTGCCAGTTGCCGTAAAAACCGACTGCGTTTTTTTACCCGATGCGTTTTATGCCCCACTCTACTCTACTGAAAAATCCTTTTTACATCAAATTTTCGAAGTCACTGACCGCTGAATCTTGGTTTCTATATTATTATCGGATTTAAGAGACAAGTAGAAATGCATGTCACTTTTGCTTACATATTCATTAGCCAATAATTATTTTATATTTTACATCTTTCAAACCCAACTTATTTACATAAGCCTGTTTTACGTTATTTATAGTAGGGTTTGCATTATTTTTTAACAATACAAAATTTGTCAGAGGAGCCTTGGCACTAGTCGAAGGGCTACAGGCAACTTACATATATTTTTAGTGTATTGAATAATGATGAGAAAAATTGCAAACTTTTTTTTCTTTCGGATTTTGGAGATGGATAATAGAAATTATTCAAATGGTCTGTGAAATTAAATAGCATAGATTGAGTAACAAAAATAACATGAAATTTCCGGAAAGATGACTTGACAATCTCTATATACTCTTGTGGCAAAAATATTCTATCTATACGACGTTTCTTATTCTCTATTATGCCAAAAAACCTATCGCAGGGTAAAACACTATGCCCTGGCTCGGGAAAACGATGCACGATTTTGTCAAATCTACCAGTATAACATAAAGTTGCTAAAAATCGAACCAGGGTATGATTTTTATTTTGGGCTCAACAGTTCTCAGCACCCTTTCTTAGCTAAAACAAAAAAAAAATGAATAATAAAATGCAAAAATAAATCTTGATAATTTACCTTATACTTGCACGTGCAATTTCGTTGTGAAGTAGGGTTTAAAAATTTTTTACGACGTCTTTTAATTGCGCTAACTGTTATTAAACCTAATAGATATAAATCTTGTTTTTCTTCGTCTGCAAGTCCATTTTTCCAACACCAGACTTGCTGTTTTCTCGTCCTACAACGAGTTCTACGGGTTCAGACTCAGAAGACGACGACGTCCTTGGCGAGCATGGCTGGTATTCCCTGCCCGAACTTTGAAATGGCTCACTCTCCTCTTTTATACTTTCTGCTTTCTCACTACCACTTAACCCTCTAGCTTCTCCAAGTTACCCCACATTACTTTGATAAAAACCGGCTTGAAGAAAACTCCATAAAAAAGAAAGAGGACACAAACCAGAACGCGCAAACGTTTATTCCCTGTTGGAGTAACAACACTGTACTACGCATTCCTTAGTTGTAAACAAATATGGCCGCTTTACGGCTCCAGAGAAGGGATGCGGTCGGCGCGTCTTAAAAGTACCAGTATTTGTGGTGCAAGAACGAGATAGGTGACACGACTCATATCCCATTCTTACACCAGAACATCACAAGCGATATGTGTTTTGCTGTAATAACTCGGTAGCTGTTCATCACACATGTACCATGTTTATACCACAGTAAAAGTACATATTCTGTTACCGATGGGTGGAATTTTGCACATATCCCCTTCTTGCATCAGTCTTTAAAGAGTAAAAATTGCAAAAACTTGACAACACAGCACATTTTTAAATATTTCATGGTAACAAGATAACAAGAAATAGTTTAGTTCGGAATTTTGCGTTTAAAATCCATTGAGCATAAAAAAGTTTCAAAAAGTAATAGGTTTAGCACTTCAGCAAAGTCATTTCATATATTTTCTTTAAAAACAAGCAGCACGATAGATAGCTCTAGTGACCAATACTGCAGAACTTTTTTAAATTTGGGTTTTTAACGGGTTCTTTAATATTATTCATGTCTAGTACATTTTATTGATACACTCAGGTAGGCACATCTAGTGTAAAAAAATAATGTTTTAATTTAATACATATTAGTAAAACTATTTATTTACAAGAATTTCATTATTTACTCCTCTTTAATATCTATCTATTCTTTTTAAAACGAAAGAATTCAAGTTATTTCATGTAATAACTAGACTATTTTATTCGAACCATACACGGTCAAATTTATTTGCAGATATGTTTGCAAAGTGATTTGATTCTTTCAGCTCACACGTTCAGACAAATAAGCAAACAAAATTGCAACTTATATTTGATTAAAACTTGACACAGCCTACTAGACATTGACAAAATATTTTCAAACAATGCCACACGCGCGCAAATTCTCAGTTCGTAAAAAGGCATCGCCCATACAAAATTAAAAACTTTTAATTTGATCAAATATGTTTGCAAACATTGAAACTTGTTTAAAAAATCGCACACATACTCAAATATCATTTATTTGCAAACATATTTGCAAATAAATTTGACCTGTATGGTTCGGTTTATACTAAAAATTAACCCTTTTCTAAGTTAATCCCAAAGCTATAACATGCGGTACTAAAAAAATTTATAAAAATCCAAGTTAAACGCACTCAGGGTGTAAAACTAATCTAAAATTTTTGCATCGAAGAAAAAGACTTCTTGGTTTTAGAAACAGCGCATATACAGGGTTATCCATTATATTTTGACACCCCTACAGCCTTTATTATGGCCGATAAAAAACCTTTAAATACAAAAGTTTTAAGGTTGAAAATGAACCACCAGTTTTTTAATTTGGATCAAAAAATAATATCAACCAACTATATATTTGTTAAGGGAAAATCCCTTATATTGTTGCAAAATGATTTTTTCCTTACTTTAAAAATATATAGTTTATTGACATTTTTGAAATATTTATTTTTTAAATTATCTGTCAGTTAGGGGACGGGTGTCGGCTAAATTTCACGGTAGATAATCAAGTATGCCTTGATAAAAAGTGTAGCGGCTGCATTTGCAATTGTTTTGACAATGGTAGTTATGAAATTATAAGCGCATTTTCATCCATGTTCTCGTCATTTAAAATAAAAGATATGGTGGATCAAAAATTTTTAAAATGAGTTATTCTGTGGAAGAAAACGTCAAATTAATAAGATTATTTTAAAACGGTAATAATAAAGAGTTGGAATTGAACATCGACAAATATATCAGCAAAAGAAGTCCATCAATAAATACTATTAAGAATATAATTAAAATTTTGAAGAACAAAACAGTATTTAACAAAAAGACCAGGACAGTTTAGAGCCTTAAATTATTTATCTATTGTCTAATATTGCTTATTACTAACTACCAATTTTACTTTTATATTTATTGTGAAACATATACTTATATGTTTAACGACCTAATAAAATGATATTTACACAAAATTTTTAAAGAAACTTAAATTACAGTAATAAAGTAAAATTTTCTTGTAGAATATTACTCAGTTTTAAAAATTTATTACAGCACTAATGGTATTATAAATGATGATAAACTAAATTTTATTTTAAATTTAATTTGAATACAATTCCGCATATTACGTTTCAATTTATAATTTATAGAAGCTATTATAAAATGCGAGTTTTCAAATTAAATTCTGTCAATGAGTTGTTTAGTCTTTGTCTAACCACTTTAAATTTCCGGTCTATTATAATAGATTTTATTTTTAAAGGTACCCCCACAAAAATATCCAACGGATTTAAATCAGGGCTATTAGGAGGACCTAATTTGGCAATATGTCCCTATCCAAACTGAATATTTATTATTTAAAAAATTAGTAACTAATTCTACGTTATGAAGCGACGCACCGTCTTGATGCCATATTAAGTTTTGATATTGTCTAACAGGAATATTTTCTAAGAAATTTTCTATTTAATTGTAATTGTATATAATTGGCCCTATTACCTACCCTACCTTGACCCTATTATTTAGCATTCCACACCATGCTTGAATCGACCTACGTCCCTGAATTTTCACTGCTTGGATTTGGTGAGGATTTTCTTTAGCCCAGAAATGTTTATTTTTACGATTAAAAACTCCCGCTGTAGTAAATGATGCTGCATCTGTGAATATTATTTTATAAAGAAAGTTGTCATCTTCTTGGATTCTCTCAAATATTTCAGTGCAAAATTCAAGTATCTGCCTTTTATGTTCTTCGGTCAAGTTTTAAACGAGTAGAAACTTAAAAAGATGAAACTTGTTACGTCTGAGCGTACGTTGAATTTGGCCATAGGATTTTTCAGAAATATTTTTTACCTCTAGTATGGAATAGACAGGATTTTCTAAAAAGGATTACATAATTTAAAAATACTTACAAGGCAATATGTAGAATGTGGCGTTATTTACACAATAGACAATATAGGTATGAACATTCTCCACAAAATTTAGTTGATTTTTTCCCTTGAAAGTAAAGCAAAATACAGTTCTTCATCTAAATATTTTTTGAACTGTCCTGGGCTTTGTTGAAAACTTTTTGTTCTTCAAAATGTTTAATTATATTTTTAATAGTATTTATTGATGGACTTCTTCGCTGGTATATTTGTCGATATTCGATTCTAAATCTTGCCGCATCATTACCGTTTGAATAAAATAATTTTATTATTTGACGTTTTTCTTCCTCAGAATAACCCATTTTAAGAAGTTTTTGGTTTACGCACTATTTTTTTATTTTAAAATGACAAGTACGTGGATAAAAAATGGCGGTTATAGTTGTGGTTAGTTGTTAAAACAATTGCAACAAAGCCGCTAAACTTTGCATCAAGGCATACTTGACAATCTACCGCAAAATGTGGCCGACGTCCCCAAACTGACAGATAATTTAAAAAATGTCAGTAAACTATATATTTTCGAAGTCAGAAAAAAATATTTTTTATTTTATCTAACAATATACAGGGTGTTCCATTAACAAATATATAGTTGGTTGATGTTTGACAGTTTTGCGATGTTCATTTTTTTGTTTCGAATAAAAAAACTGGTGGTTTATTTTCAACCTTAAAACTTTTGTATTTAAAGTTTTTTTTTATCGGCCATAATAACGCCTATAGGTGGGTGTCAAAATATAATGGATAACCCTGTACTGACGTAAAACCGCCATGGGAAAGCAGGTATAATCCAAGCGTTAGATTTAGTAAATATTTACCGGAGCAGTGATTTTTCCTCGGTAAATAAAGTTTAATATAATTTTTGAACGTCTGACGAGCATAACAAAAAAGCAGTTAATAAACTCAAAAACAGCAAAAAAAAGCAGAGAAGCATTCACTGAAAAATACTAAAAATGACAAAAATTAAGAAGTATCTAAAAACTGCTCAATATACCTTTAAAAATTTTTGTAAAAATGCAAAAACAGTTTGAGGGATAGAGCTTTAGTTTTAGTAATTGTTTTTAAAAATTTTTATTAAAACTTTTTGGAAGAATATAAGCTGTTTTTCTGGTTTTATTTATTTCAAATAACACATATGCTATTTGTGGTCAAAATAGACCAGTGAGATCATAAGTAAACCACCTTGAAATTATGTTGTAGAAGAGTCTGAGATTCCAAGTGGGATTCCGATGAGATTCTGTGGTATTCCAGTAGCAATCCGTGGGACTCCAGTGGAATTCCGTGATAGTCTGGAGTACAAAATTTTTAAATGTGGTTTACTCCCAGAAAGTGATATTAATGTAATTTAATAATAACAATAATAGTAATAATAATAATATTATTAATACAAATCTTTGTTAAATAGGATCCGAATACAGTTCGTTACTCATACTTATGATAATTGGCACGCAGAGTACCGCTACTGGTCTTAAACTATTACCAGTAATGTTTAGATAAACACAACGCTCGTTATACCCACATACTTGTAATTACTACTAAATTATTGTGATTTCCAGACACACAGTTCCAGTAAACAAAAAGGATCATCTAAGGATGAGGATAAAGCAAGGAAGATTGTTTATGATAGATTTGGCGGGATCCGAAAGAGCAAACAAGACGAAAAATAGAGGGAAAAAGGCTCCAGGAAGGTGCACATATAAATAGGTTAGTATCAGAGACACTAGTTTTATTTTGATTCTTGGCAATACTAAGTGTTGTTAGGTGAGTTTGACATTTTTGACCATAACTTTTTCAGAACATGTATTATTTTTTATTATAGAATTAACCCGTGAAGTTTTTGGTGAAATTGATTTATTACGATTTTCGATGTAGATTATCAAAAGAGGGGTACAAAAATATCTTCTAGTTTTGACGATGAAGCCCCATTCTTTGTCACTATAAAACGCTGGTGAATTTAGTTGTGGCGGTCGTTAGCTTACCGACCAATGTCTTCAAGGTTGTCTAAAATCAGTTGTTTTGACAGGAAAAATTAATTCGTTCAAAAACTAATAATTCAAGAAGATCGTCATGTAACCTACTGTGAGATTAAGAAAAATTAAAAGCATTAGTTTCACCAACACACAGAGGCAAATTTTCTAGAAATTGAGGCCAAAAATAAATTTCTGTTTGTTTGGGCCTAAAAGTTAAAATTTAAAAGATATACATATAATGTATTTAAAAAATAATTTTAAGTCGGTTCCACCGCGCCTTTTCATTTTCATATGGATGGAGTGTTTGAGACAAAGTCTTTAAAAGTCGGAAATTAAACGAACAAAAATTATTAATAAAATTATTTATCAATATTTTTAAATAAATAAAATGTGTTAACATTAATACAAATGTACCAATCAAGGTGTAAACAATAATTACAAAAAATAGTACAGGTATTGTTATTTAATATATTTTTTAATCATATAAGGCGCAAATACTTTCGATTTCTTTTTCATAACTAATATGTAAAAGGCTTGGGTAGCACCTTTTTTTCTCCATAATAATAATCTAATAATTTGGGTATATATTTAATCTGTCGCTTTTTGCGGCATCTCTTATAACATCATATTAAAATTTTGTTAATTTCGCTTCTACCAAAATTGACAAAGCATCACCTGCTAAAAATGGAAGTACTTTAGCTTTTCTTAGTTCTACAATATTTTCTATAACTTTTGCAGTGCCTTCGGATCAAAATTGCATTTGTAAGCCTACCTGAATTCTTTTGGGCTAAAATCGTCCAGAACTAAAAAATGTTGGTCTTCCACGGTATTGAGAAGTAACAAACGCATCGGAAAATTGTATTTTTTTATCCAACCATAATAAATGCTTTTTACGAAATGCAGTTTAATTCCTTAAGGGTCATTTGTTGTTCTACCGCACCAAAAAGTTTTGTAAATTTTCCTGGGTTTCTACTAACAGACCGCAAAAATTTGCAGCGGATTTTACTTTATCTGTTATATACTTGCATTTTGACTCTTAACTTGCAGTCCTTTAACTATTTTACAAGCTCATTTATTTTTATAGAAAAGTATTCTGCTTTAGATCTTGTAAAAAATAATCACGTTTTACTAAAATAGACGAAATTTGTTTTTTTATATTTCAATACTTTCAGTGTTTCCAAACATTCCGTATTAAAAATACATTTTTATTATTTATTACCCAGAAAATGCCAATATGTGCTGAAAATAAATATTTCGTTATTTTACTCTTCCTGTCACTGCAAGGGATCTAAATTAATTTAATGCAAGATCGCACAATATTGAAGAACATTTTAGTGTAATCTTAAAAAGAAAACCTTATAGCATGCCGTACAACAAAAACCGTCAAAACCGTCGTTAAACAATTTAATTTTGTCTAATCAAAAGGTATAATTTATGTTTTCTGTGAATTCAAATCTCTGCTATATTAAAAACTTATTTTAAGAAAAATATACTATTTATTTTTACGGTTATTAACATTAAAAAGATTTTAATTACCACCAGCAATATGTTTTATAACAATGTTTAAAAATATGCACCAAAAACAAACAAAAATCACTATTAAGTAAAATAAAATTCAGAAGCATTTCCCATAGAACTCGCTAGAAAGTTTAAATTTAAACTAAAATATTTTAACTGGTGGTTATAAAATAATTTTAAAGCAGGTAGCTTATTATACCTAGGGGTTTATATAATTAATATTTAATGAGATTTTTCTAAAATTAGAAGGTGGGATTTTTAATTTTTGACCATGAATTTAAAAAAAAATTGTCTTTGTGCAGCATTTATAAAATATGCATGATCGTTTGGCCGTGACAAAGGTTTTGTTTTCGTTGGATCCTACGTGATCTAGAACTCAAAAAGATGCTCGTATCGATTGGTGCAAATAAATTCAAGAAATACAATGGTGGTGCTTCAGAAGACATATATATGATTGTAGTAGGTGACAAATCATGTATCTATGCGTAGAAGATGAAAATTAAACAGCAGTAATTTTGTATCAAGATGATTCAAATGCAACAAAAAATTGTTTGCAGCACTTCAAAACAACTGAATTTCTGCTTTTTTAGAAAAACGGGTTCATGTGGCAACGTAGAACGGTCAATTCTAAATGGTACACAATTACTTTTTTTGCTCTTAGTCTTTGGTGAAATAAAAAATAAAATAAACAAACGTCGTTAGATATCTTCATCAAGATAATGCCAGCTGTTACACATCTTGTCTAATAACTAACTATTTGAGTATTCAAAGAATCAAAAAATGGGTTATTTCGTTCAGTCCTAGTTTGGCACAAATAATTTATTTTTGTTTCCGAACGTCAAGAATAAATTGCGTAGACAACGATTTTTGCCGGCAGAAGAATTCGTTAATGCATCCAAAGAAGATATTTGAATAGATCATAAAAAAATATTTTGAAAAACAATAAAATCATTTTCAGTGACGTATTATAACGGTTTCTTTATTATTAGGCTTAAAATAATAATAGTGTTTCCCTTAAATTAAAAATAAAAATCCTTAAATTAACCAAATTAAATTAGGAAAATCTTTTACAAGGGCATATTAATATTTAGTTAGTCTGAACTAACTAAATAAAAATTATATCAGTCAGATTCTACCTGCAATGTTATCTTATGTCTGGGAAATGGCTTCTCCCAAAACATTTAGCATTCTGGATTCCATCCACAGGAAAGCCGTTCGTCTTATTAATTGCTTTACTCTTACAGGAAAATTTTCTTCCCTTGCCCAGCAACGAAGTAAGAGACTTATCTGTCTTTTATAGGTATTTAAAGAATTAGCTAGTGTAATTTCTCTTTTTTTATTGTGTCATTAATTAGAACTAAAGGCACGTAAGAACACAACTAGAAATAGAATGCCTTTGTTATAAAGCATTTATCTTAACTATACCCCATAGTAAGTTCTTATTTTTTTCCCAGAATAATAAATAAACATCTTAAAGCTTGCCCCCTGTATGCACTGGTTGATAAATAAATAATTTAGGTCGAAAATCGAAATTTGCCATTGATTTTCTCTATTATTAAAGCTTTTGACTTTCAGTTTAATGGTGATTTTTAAGATATTAAAGTGTATTACTTTTTTATGTTATAACATTTTATTCTATTTTAAAATGTGCTCATTAGGTAAAATATTTTGTTAACACTAAATAATGGTGCATCATACATTATTACATTAAATATTAAAGTAAATGTTCGTCATTATTCATAAGGTAAAGGAAATCAAAACATGACTCACACTTATTATGATGTCTGACTTTAAAGAAAACATTGTGTTAATGAACAGTTTCTAAAGTACTACGCACAAAACAATTTTAATTTAAAATAAAATTTAAAGTAAATTGATTTTCCATTTTATTAAAAGTTTTGTACACTAATACATTTATTACTTGGAAAATACATACTTAAAATACAAAACACATTGTATTTAAAACAGGTAGCAAAAAATTAATACAATGTTGTCTAAGTTCTTAGTTGTTTGCCAAATTAAAAAAAATACGCACAGTAAACTATTTCAAACAAAGACATGAAAAAATATGTTTTGGCAAAGATAACACTTTCTCAATAGGTATTTTTTATTGTTATTGTCATAAGTAAAAAATAATTTACAAGTCGGTCATCTATCAAACATTACTACTGACAAAAAATATTTATCAAAAACGACATTTGGAAAATATATCTTCCATCAAAAAGACATCACTTAAAAATGATACTTTTGAATACTATTTGAAGAATGGCAATTTCATAACTGTTGGCATGTCCCCTGGTAATGAACTACCTCTTATTTTACTTAAGTCACCCCCAGTACGTAGTACTTAGGTACTAAACCTCCGTGTCTCAAAAATTAAAGGAAAAAACCTGCTATAAATGACATCTATTAAAATATTATTTATCAAAATAACACACGTTCTTAAAATATGATTTTTCTTTACATTTGACCCTTTTAAAAAATCCTGCTAACGTACGCTCACTTCTCAATTAATTATTATGTCAAATTTGAACGAACTCGGTTATCGAATTTTTATTTTTTTCCACATTGAACCATATGGGCAGCCGTGATCATAACTCACACTTTACATAATCCGTTGAAGCGTTATCTGAACTATTTAATACTATATAACAAATTTGGTTAACACGATATTTTAATATAACATTGAATCTATTTATAAGCTTGTTTTTCGTATAACAAGCATTAAAACACGTGTCAAGTTTGTCGTCTAAAATCCAAATGCATAAAAAAATTAGGAAAAACTATAATATCCACAATTTAATAACAAAATGATCGCCGAAAAAGTATTGTAACTAACTCGGCCATTTATTGGCCATTAATTATCTAAACCCATAAATTAAATGGTATCAGTTATCAATTGCTTCTATTAATACCCTATTTGTCAAATAGCTATGAAGTTTATTTTTATTTAGGTCACTCTTAGCGCTTGGTAACTGTATCAATGCCCTGGCAGGAGGAGCCAGGTACGTCAACTATAGGGACTCAAAACTAACCAGGTTATTAAAAGATGCACTAAGTGGCAACTGTAAAACCGTCATGATTGCTCACGTTAGTCCATCAGGGAACCAGAAGGAGGAAACTAGAAATACGTTAATTTATGCAGATAGGTAAGAAATTGACGATTAAATATTATGTTTTTCTCTTTTAAGAAGTGTTTTTGTTTTCTATAAAATGTCAAAAATAATGTCACGCAGATCAACCGCATCTTATCATTTTTGGTAATGGTCTAGAAAGTGGCCGCAACTCCGATTTTGACCAAATTTGGTATACGGGGGTCACGAATACGAAAACCTTTTTTGGCGGAAACGTTTCGTTTTCGAGATATCCATCATTAAAAATCAAACTAACCTCATATACACCATTTCTCCTTCTTTTTGTACAGAATTATTGATTTTTACACTAAATTGGAACACAATAGTTAATAAACACCTTTTAAAAACTTGTTTTTATATTTATTTTATACCTATTTTTCATTTAATGGTAAAAATTCATTTTCAAACGCTGCAACCAGGTATACAATATATACAACATGCCCGCCCCGTTTGAAAGTGATACTTCGCAATTTAACGAAGAAAAAGGTGTAAAATAAACAAAAAAAGTTTTTAAAGGTGTTTATAAAATATTGTGTTCCACTTTAGTGTAAAATCAAAATTTGTACAAAAGAAGGGAATATAGTGTAAATAGGTTAGTTTGAATTTCAAGTTTGATGATGGATATCTCGAAAAAGAAACGTTTCCGCCAAATATTTTTTCAGATTCGTGATCAGCGCCCCAAAAAACCCCCGTATGCCAAATTTGGTCAAAATCCGAGTTGCGGCCTCTAGACAATTTTTTCTAACATCCTTTTCTGCCTCTTTTAGATTTGTAATGAGAAGGAGATTGTTCCGGAAAGTTGGAAAGCTACACGTTTGCCGTTTATTTCAAAAAAAGACCAAAAACTTTTCTTTTTAATTACAGATTTCTTTTTCTATTTCATTTGTTTCTAAGGTAACAGTACCGTTCATCCATTTCTAAATTTTGAAATATTTGAAAATACACAAACTTGTCTACGACAATACACAATACGGGTTTGGTCAGAAATGATCACAGCAGATCTTAGTTTATTTGTTTGGCCCTTGACGTATACAGTGTGTCCCAAATTGGTGGGGAATGTATGGGGATCTTGAGAAACCACGATAGATACAACATCGGTTAAATGGGGAAAGTTTTGGACAATTATGTAAGTAAGCTAATCCCGTTTACTACATGGTTTTATCTATTCAGGTTTTTGAGAAATTTTGAAAAAACCTGAAACATGCATTTTCGAAAATCGGCCATATTTTTTTTATAAGTGAAAATTTTTCAAATCTGTAAAAACTTCTTTAAAGCAACTTTTTGTAGAATATGACCGAGTAATCAATTTTTATTTTCTACGTTTCGGGTTTTTAGAATCATCATCAACTTTATTTTTTCATATGGACGCCATATTGGATTTTTGTGCAGCCAAATAGTGCTCTTTATTCTGATTTCAACAATGTATAACATGTTATAATTTAAGAGTGTATAACCTTATTTATTTAAAAAACAAATATTTTCTTAGTTGGCCTTGATTCCGGCGAACGTCATTTTTTTTGTAAACAATAAAATATTAGTAATTGGCAAAATAGATAAGCTAAACAGACATTTTACAGAAATGGGTTCGCGAACATAGCTATATCGTTAACACCGTGTTACAACAAAACTACACGTAACAAGTTAATTGAAACAAGTGAAAACAAACACAATGAAAAGTGCCTAAACTAAGATTCCCACTAAAATGAAGATGTAAAATAACGACAAAATTAAAAATGTTGTCCATTTTCTCAACATATTACCGATATTTTTTTTAAATGGTCCTAACTTCCCTATGAATGGTTGACTTAGGTATGTGAAATTCTCTATCAACATCCCTGCATGGCTGAAGATGTTGGATTTTCTTTAAAATGTTGGTTAACTGCAGCATCTCGTTTTCGATTTTCTTTAACGTACTTCTTAAGTCGTGTAAGTATGTTAGTTTAGGTTGCTGCCTTTAGGGAAAATTGTCGAAATACGTTTGCGCAGCTATATTAACATTTCTTCTGCTGCCAATGACGCTAGATGACATTCGCCGTAATCAAGGCCCACTGAGAAATTTTGTTTTTTGAAATAAATGAGGTTATAAACTCCTAAACTATAACCTGTTATACATTGTTGAAATCAGAATAAAAAGCACTATTTTTTACGTAAAAATCCAATATGGCGCCCATATGAAAAAGTAAAGTTGATGATGATTCTAAAAACCCGAAACGTAGAAAATTAAAATTGACTACTTGGTCATATTCTACAAAAAAAGTTGCTTTAAAGAAGTTTTTACAGATTTGAAAAATTTTAACGTATAAAAAAATATGGCCGATTTTCGAAAATGCATGTTTCAGGTTTTTTCAAAATTTCTCAAAAACCTGAGTAGATAAAACCATGTAGTAAACGGGATTAGCTTACTAACATAATTGTCTAAAACTTTCCCCATTTAACCGATTTTCTATCTATCGTGGTTTCCAAGATCCCCATACATTCCACACCAATTTGGGACACACTGTATAAGGCCTTAGACCAGGCGATTTTTAAAAGTTTTTTTTACAGTTTTCCACCTACCCAAGTAGCACACATGGCGAATGTCACGTCCATGTGGCGTCATGTTAGGTCCAAAATGCTATATGACCAATAGGGGACGTTACAAAGACGTCCTTTTTCTAACAACACAGTGACGAGGTTTAGGTGTTCTCTAGACGTCATAGAAGTCCTAATTTGATACTCTTAAACAGTTCTGCTGGATATCTCATACATTTCTAAAATTGGTCCCTCTTTCTATTTTAAGTGCATATTTTTAGGTACCAAATAAAATTTTGATAATCTTGATAGTACAGTTTTGTTCTTTTTTGCAAAATTTTTAGAGGACAGAATTTCTTCAAATTTTTTCTGGATTTTGATAAAAAGAAAATGGCCGAATAATTTTTTTTAAAGAATTATGCAAAAGTTATGAAAAAATTCACCCATATTTCTTAATGGCACTGAATACTTTTTGTGTAAAAAATATTGTTCTGTAAAAGCAACCATTTTCGATATAACGGGTATTTATTAATAAATAATTGACCAGTACCTATTTTACCGAAAAACGTATCTGCTTTGAAAATAGTTATTTTCCTAACAAGTGCGCAAAGTGATACTTTTCCGTGCGGAAAAGTCACTTTGCGCAAGCGTTAGGAACAAAATTTTTCTACGAGCGTCAGATAATACCAATATTAAAGCAATGATTATATTTTAAATTATGTTTAATCTGAAAGAACTATTACAACATATTTATAAATGGGAATTATTTGTTGATAACATTTACAACAAAAAAACAGTTATTAGCATATTGTAAATTAATTGCAGAACCTGTAATTTCATTTAGCGGGTGGCTTATGGAAGCGCTTATTGTACGGCTTGATGAAGGTTGACTTAGCTCAGGGGGGGAGTTGTTCATGGTCAATATTTTATTCGACATATCCTTTTTCTGATTTGTGGATTCATCAATGTAGCTCTCAGCTACAGCCGTTGATTTTCAGCCCCCAAGTCGCTTGACTTTGGTAATCCGTTCTCCAGAATCCGCTAACATAGTCGCAGAGGATCGACGAAAACTATGTCCAGTGTACTCTTCTGGATTTTTTAATTTTAGGTATGTGGCAATTTCTGAAGGCATTTTACCTATTGAATTTATTCCCACACATTGCGTACTGCATGCTCCTTGTTTATACTGGACAAAAAAACGTCTGTGTGGGGTATGTGGTTTTCGCAAATTTGCATATTTACGGTACAATTGCAGATAAAGTCCGTTATTTGTTTCATCGGACACTACAAAGATTCTGGAAGTGTTATTTTTACTGTCAGGAATTTTCACCACTATCAAATTTTCATTATCCTGTATGTCATCAATCATTATTTTTGTAAGTTCATCTCTCCTACAAGCACCGGCTAATCCAAAAATTGTAGCAACTTTTATTAGAAGGTAAATATTATCAGGTGCTTCTTTCATGAATCTTGAAACTTCTTCTTTGCTGAAAGTTTTTGATTTTTTTGGCCGGTATCCCACGTTTTGGTGTTTAAGTAGTGATGTTAGCTTGAAATATGAACTTAAATCAAGGTTCCTTTTCACTTTGAGGACACATTTTAACATAGAGTACTTACTCCATAAAGTATTAGGTTTATATGTTTTTTGCAATATCCGCAAAATAGGCCAAGAACACTTCTTCTTTAATACTTTTTGTCCCCTTGCTGGAGCACCAGTTTTCGAAATGATTATATTGATTCTCATATTTTTCACGAGATTTTGCTGGTAATAAATTCAAACTTACGGTATTTGCTGCATCCAGGATAGAATCTGGTAGCTCCTCATCGGAACTATCATTTTAAATAACTATTTTTGTCGGATTTTTATTTTATTAAAAAAAGATACTATGACGCCTTTTTATTAAAAATGCTTGTTTGTATTGAAATTCATTTGTGCAATTGCTTGTTCATATGGAAACGAACAAAAAATATGACATGTGTTAAAATCACCAAGATTACATATCGTTGTTTGACTTGTCATAATCATTTATTATTATTATACAGGGTAATTAAAAAAATGTTTTTTTCTGTTTTAGTTGAAATATTGAAAATTACGAAGTAACAAACAAAAAAGAGAATAAACTAAAACTTGCAATGGCTTCGTATATTGCATGAAATAGCCTACAATTACTAAAATACATATAAATCTTGCTTACCTGTAAGATTTTAGAGTAGTTTTACTTTTCCGCACGCCGGCGCCGTGCGGAAAAGTGCAACTTTGCGCACTCAAATGCGTGTGGAAAAGTGGACTTTTCCGTACGCTCGTAGAAAAAGAATTTTAAATCAGAAAGTCTTTACCTTAATTAATGCGAGAAGGCCATGTCTGCTGAAATGTAGAAAAAAATTACACAAATTTTTTTATCTCAAGTCTCAAATTTTTTTCTATTTAGCCATTTTTCCAAAAATCCGAAAATGTGTTCAAATATTTTGAAAAAGATTATCCGTATTCCTTGAATGATTTTAAACAATTTTTATTAAATTAAACTTTTCCTGGGCATTTTATGAGTAAAAGTTCTTTTTTCGTAAAAACATTATCAACATTATGTCCGTTTGTGAAAGTAATAAAAATTTTGCCCTTTATTTTCACCCAAACAGTCTTTTGGGGCGTATCAAGGGAAATATTTTAAGGAGAAAATGTATGCCAAAAGATAATCTGTAATCATTTTTCCGCCGATTTTTTTTTCATAAAAAGCAAACTTTCGAAAAATAAAAACCCAAAAAAAGGAAATCGACTTTTTTTAAAGAGCTTAACAGTGACGCTTTGTCCCACTGTGCGCCAGGGTGCTATCTGGATACACTTTATGTGTAAATTTTCACTTTTCTCTCTAATCGATGTATATTACTGTAGATGGTCACTCTTTTTTATCTTTTACCAGATGAATGCTGAGGTACCTTAAAGCTTAGAACTGATACTGATTCTGTTTTTTCTTTGTATTATCGATCTTTTCTTTTCCACAATAAGCCCCATTTTTAGTTTTGTTGACAATAGTACCCTTAGTCTTATAGTCAATTTTTTAAACTAGTCTGATCTTGAAATGTAATGTAATGTCTTTCATATGACCATATTACCTCGAATAATTACCGCATTGAAATATTAAAAATCTAGTTCATTTTGGTGCCTGTTCGCTGACAAGTAAAAATTATTATCCCTTATCCCTTACTTATGAGCGGCCCACTTCTGCATGACAAAGAAGTGTGTTAATAAACTTCGTCCTTCTTTACTGGAGACAGTCATAGTACGTTTGTTATTGGTTTTTTAAGAGATATATCTAAAAGATATTAAACAATTCTTATATTTTTAGGGCCAATAATATTTCCACAAAAGTAGAAAGAAATGTTTTGGATGTATCATACCAAGTCACACAATATCAAACTGTAGTAAATGAACTTAGACAAGAAATATCGAGGTAAATAGTTATTTTTGTAGTAAGCTAAAACATAACATATTCTTACACAAGTAGTAGGTTGTAGAATAACACCTTTCACATTATTATTTAGGTTACAAAATAAAATGAAAGAAGATAGACCAAGATCAGCTGATATAAATAGATTAAACGCCGAAGAAAGATCGGCAGAGGTGAGAAATCTTCGAGAAAAAATTGTAGATACTTTTAAAACTCAGATGAAACTTAGACGAAAATTAATGGAAATCGACGCTCATTTATTGGGTAAATTACAAAAAA
>JAHBCN010011207.1:0-36443 GCA_019359885.1 Listronotus oregonensis | reverse complement strand
TTTGGGGATAATTTTTTTTAATTAAGCTATTGATTGATTGATTGATTGATAAAGTAAATACACAAGTTGAGGTTTTGTCCGCCTCGACACTGCAGCCTACAGGGCCTGTTGTATCTCTTGTGTATTTGTTTCAGTTAAAAGGTTTGACACCTAGACAGGTGTAGTAGCCCTTTTACTGTTCTTTTCTGGTCTCCAGCCTCCTGGTGGTTAGTGTCCACCATGAGGTTTTGATTTGTTCTCCAGTATGTAAGTGCAGGACACTCATATATGATGTGAGAGGCTGTCTCTTCCTCTTCGTCACTATGCAAATGGGTTCTTCTCTATAGATGCCCATAGTGTGCATATGTTTTCTTAGGGTACAGTGTCCGGTTATTAATCCTGTCACTATTCTAATCTGATTCCTATTTAGTTTTAGTAGTTCACTTGTCAATGCTTTCGATGGTGAGTCCAACATTGATTTACTGTGATTTTGCCTTGGAATGTGGTTCCAGTATGACTGATGTTGTGTTTGAATCCACCGAGTCATGTAGCCACGAACCGAGGCTTTTGGTATTCCAAAAACAGGTTCAGGACCCACAAACATTGCTGCGGAGCCTTGCCTGGCCAGGGAGTCTGCATTTTCATTGCCTTGTATTCCCCTGTGTCCTGGCACCCAGGAAAGTGTAACTTTGTTGTGGTTAGCCAGGTTTAGGAGGCATTGCAGACAGTTCCAAACCAACCTTGAGTGGACTTCTTGGGATGCCAACGCTTTTATGGCCGCTTGACTATCAGAGAAGATAGTAATGTCCCTGCCCTTATATCTCCTCCTCAAGTTCTCTCGCAGACAAAGTTCAATGGCATATATTTCCGCCTGGAAAATAGTGGCATATTTCCCCAGGGAAATATAAGCATTAAACCTGGGGGTCATACCATGTATTCCTGCGCCGGCTCCATTGTCAGTCTTGGATCCATCGGTATACCAAACCAAATTCCGAGACTGACCAGGAGATCGCTCACTACCGCCCCAGGTAAGCTGGGTTTTGTTATTAAGCTATAATAAGGGTTGATTTATAGGGGTGGAAAAGTTGCGAAATGAAATTAGTACATATTTTAAGCAACAGCATTTTAAAATTAAATCACTGTGGTAAATTAATCATTTTTTTAGGGTAAATATTTTTTTTTACTTCAAGCTCTAACAAGGGTTAATTTTTAAGGGTTGAAATATTTTAAAATTGTATTCTAAAGCATAAAACAGTCATTAATCAACCAATTCAAACCAACTTTTACCCATCTTAAGGTTTAAAATGTTATTCCATAAGTTTTGACAATTAGGAGTAGTTTTCACCCTTAAAAAACAAACAGCGCACATCACCATGAAATAGAATTTAAAGTAGAGGGCTAGAAGCGCCTAATTCCAAATTTGTATACAATTTTTTAGCTTCATTTTCGGGACTATATTTATTTATCATCAAATTGTTTTAATTTGTCAAAAATTTTTTTTATGGATTTCATAAGGGGTGGTTATTTAAAGGTTGAGTTATAGTAGTTAAATATTTATTATACCGTAAACTGTTAAAATATTTTTTTCTACAATAAAAGCGTTATTAAATAATTTTAAAATGAAAAAACATTTTTTTTTTGGAATTTCGTTATTAAGGGTGATTTTTAAGATTGAAACGTTAAAATATAATGTTAGATATAACTCACAACATAAAAATAGATTCATTCTACATATTTAGCTATGATTTTAATTTACATAAGGTCTATTTCTATGGTTTTTTAAATTTTTTAGAATAGGGGGTGTTTTTTACCCCCTAAAAATAAAAAGCACACCCTAAGCATATATAAACTTTGATCTAGAGGGTAAAAGCAACTTATATTCAAATTTTCATAAAAATTGAAACTGTACAAAAAAATCCGGAGGTCAAACAGCTTTTTTCTCCCCATCCACTGTACTATATTGTTTTTCACTTATATTTAGTCGACAGCAAAGTCTGTGGAAGACGTAACGAATAACGTTTCCCCACCAAAAATTGTGGTCAGAACTTGATGTAATTTTGAATCATATTTGATTTGATTTTTTTTTATTGGAACTTTATGTCACTATTTATTTCTTATTTATTTTTTAGAACACACACCCTACCAAACTGCAGTTATAGTTAGATCTGGCTACTTGGGTGGCTTTGTGGGGCTAAGAGGTTTAAAATACTGTCATCCGGGATATGACCACGATGAACTTATCTCCAAATATGTCCTTGAAGAGTTGGAATGGAAAGCCATTACACTCAGCTGCAACAATAGTCGAACTTTAACCGAACAAAAATTTGAAGCTCTTTCCTTACATTTTGGCAGCTCATGTATACCTGGAAGGTGGACTTCGGATGACAACTTGGATGCGAAACTTAGTAAGCTTATAGTATAGGAACATTATTTTTCTATAACCACATTTAAAAAAAATATTTTAAACATTTATTGTCTAGGTAACATAATTTATAACAAAGAAACAATACATTTTTATCCAAAACTGTCATATTATACCTTTATTCTAGATCTAAATTTAGACGAATAAAGTGACCCAAAACTCACTAGTGAGATAAAGTAGTGAGTTATAGATTTTATCTCAGTAGTGAGTTATAAAGCTTACTAGCCCGATGCCCTAATGATGTTTACATTGATTGTGAAATTACCGTTAAGATTAGCATCAGCACCGATAACACTTTTTTCGGAAACATTCACAGAAATTATGCTTTTCCCTGCATTATCGACAGCTTGAGATTGCTCTCCCTGTATTTTTTTTGCAATTTCGATTTTGTTCGAAATTGATTCTTCCACATAGCTTTTAGCCACGGTGGATGATTGCCATCCACCATGGCGTTTGAGGGTTATGAGGTCCCCTCCGGCATTGGCCAGGAGGGTTGCTGATGTGCGGCGTAAGCTATGACCAGTATATAAATTAGAGAGCATTTGGTAATTTATAAATTTTATTTATACCAACACACTGAGAAGTACACTTCCCTTTCCGATAATTTAACAAAAAACTGTTTTTGGGTACATTTTTTGGTCGTAATCTTAAATACTGCCTCACTCACTCAATAAGGTTTAGCGTAAATCCTTCGTTTAAAATGGTAAAGCATCTTGATTTATTGGTTTTTATTTCAGGAAATTGAATAACAAGGTATTGTCCTTTGTCCTCGATGTTTTATATCAGCAACTTTGTCAATTCGTCACATCGACAGGCACCAGTTTTCAAGACCACCTGAAATCGAGAAATTATATAATTATGTATTATACAGAAAACCTTGATTACAAGAAACGTAAAAAAATATGAAAATGCTAAAGGGCCATAAAAAGATTAAAGCGTAAAAAGGCAACTATAATGGAAAACAAAATGCCTACCATGGCTAGGAGATAATATTCATTAGAAGCTTCTTGCAAAAATTGCTTAATTTCAGCTCTTCCTAAAGCTTTGACCTTCGTAGACGTATAATTTCTGGATTTTGATTTAAGGAGCGCTACAATTTTTCTATATCTGAAGATATCGATGTTCTTATATATCTTAAGGGTTGTTTTTACCATGGATTATTTTGTCCATAATGACGAAGGGGCAAGTTTATCACTTAAATATAAAAAAATATGCCAGTAAAACTTCTTCGTTTACCAATTGAATGCCTTTATTTTTATCCACACTTTCAATTCAGGAAATTCCTTATTGTAAAACTGTCTTGATTTCTCTGGGATCAGGTTGGTTATTGCTCTATTAGCTTCTTCCCGAATTCCTTTATAAACTTGAGAGTTTTCCATTTCAGTTCTTGACAAACATCAATTTTTTTAAAAAATAAACCATCACCTTAGTTACAGAACCGCAACCTTCTTCAAAAATTGCATGTTGCAAGGAAAATCCACCTGTTATTTGCTATGTCACATAATCTGACAAATTAGAAATATACTACAGGGAATTTTTTTTATTTCAAGGATCTTTTCTTTGTATCTTACTTCAACTTTACATTATAATAGTACAGTTTTGGATAAAGTATTGTATGGAACACGTGTGTTATTACATATAAGTCACTCGAGAAAATTAGCTTTTCTCGCGTGACTTATATATGTATATTAACACACTAGTACCATAAATAGCTATTAAATTATGTTTTATTAGTAATATTAATAGTAAATATGTAAAAATGCCTCTTCTGTCATCCTTTTGATTTGCTTTTTCTTGTACCAATTTAAAAATTGCCTGTATTGTTAACTTGTTAAAAAACTTTAAGTCTTAGAAATATTTTGACAAACTTTGATGGTTTAAAACATTACTTTAGTTGCCCTAAAAATCATACGGAACAAACCAGGTTTAGTTGTTATTTGACTCAATAATTTAAAAATTGTACATAAACTTCAAAATAATTTGCATGTTTAAAAAAAATACGACTGTGTAAATCAAATTTAAGCATCCAAATTAGTGGGTATTGTTGTTAGGAAGTGATCCAATTTAATATTAAGCCAATTCAATATAGTTTTAGGTCTAAATATGGATAGTTATACTTTCCCGCACTAGAGTATGTGAAACAAAAGTAGAGATATATATAGGATGGTAGAAAAATAATTATTTTTCTGTCAAAAGGTTCCTATTTTTCGTTTTTTGCCTAGATGGCACTTTTTTAATATTGTTTAACATGTTTAACATTTTTTTCGTATATTTATGCTTTTCCGGTTGCATTAGGATTGAATTTACAAAGGTTTGATTTATTTCCTTGGTGACCCTTCGTCAGACGTGTCTTGGCTTACAGCGAATGTAATCATCCTCAATAAGGGTAAAACATGTAGTCGTCTTAGCCACACCCGAGGATTTCATCCTATTGAATATTAAAATATATATATATATATATATATATATATATATATATATATATATATATATATATATATATATATATATATATATATATATATATATATATATATATATCGGTGTTTTTCAAAGGTGGTTCCCGCTATAACTTTTTCATTTTTTAAGATGGGAAAATGAAATTTGACGTGTTCAATTGTTTCTGACGATTTTCGGTTTCACCGGAAATGACCTCAACTTTTGAATTTTAAATGGAACACCCTGTATTTTTTTACCTATTCGATAGGTACGACGACACCGCATATGTCAACTTTTGACATTTTCCTTTAAAAATATTTAATTTTTTAAAATTCAATCTAGAGTGCTATGACGTCGTTAAAACAACCAATTTTGAGTTCAGGGGCGTGGAAAAAAAGTTTTAATTATCTTTCGTATTTTATGTCTTTTCCAAAAGGTGAAAAGATTCCAAAATTTTATTTCTAAACATAACTCAGTTTTTTCAAATAGAATGATGGTGGCTAGTTGGCATATTTGAAAAGAGCATTTTGTGAATAATTTGATACCCCACATTTCATACTTTAAGTTAAATCAACACTAAAAAAACAACAAAATAGGCATAGTAGTTGTTGCTTATAAAATTATTAAAACATCCGAGCCGATGCATGCATTTCGACAATTGTGTCAGGTAGGCTTGGAAATAAACAAAAACTTTGATGTTAAACAATGTTTGTTTATAATAAAATGTGAGTTAGATATTTAAAGTTATTGCTGTGTTTATTAATAAGGCATTTTGATTTAAATACCTTTAAATTTAATAATAAATAATAATAATATATTAATTATTTTTCTTATAAGCAACAACTACTATGTCTATTTTTTAGCTTTTTTAGTGTTGATTTAACTTCAAGTATCAAGTGTGGGGTATCAAATTATTCAAAAATAATCTTTTTTCAAATATCCCAAACCCCAAATCATTCTATTTAAAAAAACTGAGTTATGTTTAGAAATAAAATTTTGGAATCTTTTCCCCTTTTTTTGGAAAAGACGTAAAATACGAAAGATAATTAAAATTTTTTTTTCCACGCCCCTGAACTCATAATTGGTTTTTTTAACGACGTCTGGATTGGAAAATTTTACAAAATTAAATTTTTTAAAAAGGAAAATGTGAAAAGTTGATAGGGGGGTATTGTATTTAGGATTATTTTTATTGAAAATAAAAAAAAATACGGGCTGTTCCTTTAAAATTAAAAGGAGGTTTTTCCCCGGGTGAAACACAATATCGAAACAATTGAACACTCATTCAATTTATTTTAAGGTCAAAATCAAAACCAAATTTTTTTTTTCCCTCTAAAAAATAAAAAAATATAGGGGGGAACCCCCGAAAACACCCCTTTTTTATATATATATATATATATATATATATATATATATATATATATATATATATATATATATATATATATATATATATATATATATATATATATATATATATATATATATATATATATATATATATAAAGTTCTCAGAAATTTATGAAGATAAGGAATGATAACATTAAACATAACCTACAAAAAAAGATTTGTGTAGCTTCAAATTAAATTAAAATAAAATCATTACCTGTTTCTAATTTAAATAATTTTTTTTAGCCCGGATAATTTTTTTTTATTTTTTTTTCTGTTAAATGATACTTAGTGTAAAATAAAGCATTTTTAAAGTTATTAACGAGATTAATATAATAATTATCATAAAAAGAAATGAATTGATGATATGCAATCATTGTAATATTGGGTTTGGGACACGATGAGGGAATGATAATTAAGGTGTTTGCTTAACTAACACCCTGAATATTGTATATAACTTTTCAAATATTTACCACGTTAATATTTTTGTAGAATCCCAATACTCATCGCTTTGCGATCTCTGTGGAAACGACAAATGCAACACGAAATACGTAGCACCTTTTAACAGTACACTCTCTTGTTTAACCGAAAATGGAGGGGACTTGGCTCTTACAACACTGAGCTACGCAAACACATTCTTCAGCATTGGATCAAACGCACAAAACTTCCAGTACTTATGTTCAAATGGGACTACGGCCCCTTCTACAAATCCTTGCACATGGACTAACCAGCTTAATAGACTTATATTAACCTCAAGGTAAGCCCATAATATTTAGAAATTTTAAAAACTTTTTATTTTGTATATTACCGATATGGTATCTTCGCTCATATAGGGTCATAGCGCAAATATCTAAAAAACGTTTTTATTGCATTATTGGAGTCCTATCTTAAGGGGTAGGTTTATAGTTACTTATGCCTCACTGTTCTGGTGGCCAAAAACAGGAAAAAACTACACAAGGAAAGTTTCTGAAACTGCAGAGACTTGCCTGTCTGGGAGTTACTGGAAGCAATGAAAACTTGCCCAATGGCAGCTGTATATTTTTCCCTTGTGGCGCAATTCTTAGGTCTTCGGGGATTTGATTGATTGATTGATTGATAAAATAAATACACAAGTTGAGGTTTTGTCCGCCTCGACACTGCAGCCTACAGGGCTTGTTGTATCTCTTGTGTATTTGTTTCAGTTAAAAAGGTTTGACACCTTACTCAGGTGTAGTAGCCCTTTTACTGTTCTTTTCTGGTCTCCAGCCTCCCGGTGGTTAGTGTTCACCATGAGGTTTTGATTTGTTCTCCAGTATGTAAGTGCCGGGCACTCATATATGATGTGAGAGGCTGTCTCTTCCTCTTCGTCACATAGTCTGCAAATGGGTTCTTCTCTATAGATGCCCATAGTGTGCATATGTTTTCTTAGGGTGCAGTGTCCGGTGATTAATCCTGTCACTATTCTAATCTGATTCCTATTTAGTTTTAGTAATTCACTTGTCAATGCATTCGATGGTGAGTCCAACATTGATTTACTGTGATTTTGCCTTGGAATGTGGTTCCAGTATGACTGATGTTGTGTTTGAATCCACCGAGTCATGTAGCCACGAACTGAGGCTTTTGGTATTCCAAAAACAGGTTCAGGACCCACAAACATTGCTGGGAGCCTGCCTGGCCAGGGAGTCTGCATTTTCATTGCCCTGTATTCCCTGTGTCCTGGTACCCAGGAAAGTGTAACTTTGTTGTGGTTAGCCAGGTTTAGGAGGCATTGCAGACAGTTCCAAACCAACCTTGAGTTGACTTGTTGGGATGCCAAAGCTTTTATGGCCGCTTGACTATCAGAGAAGATAGTAATGTCCCTGCCCTTATATCTCCTCCTCAAGTTCTCTCGCAGACAAAGTTCAATGGCATATATTTCCGCCTGGAAAATAGTGGCATATTTCCCCAGGGAAGCATAAGCATTAAACCGGGGGGTCATACATGTATTCCTGCGTCGGCTCCATTGTCAGTCTTGGATCCATCGGTATACCAAACCAAATTCCAGACTGACCAGGAGATCGCTCACTACCGCCCCAGGTAGCTGGGTTTGTATGGTCTGTGTGTATTTATCCGTTTTGGGATTGTATCACTGCTCATCTCAAATATTGGGTTTGTGATACTGCTCGTTATTCTGGTGTGTCCTAGGGCAGGCCCAGAGCACCAGTTGCCGTTACATTTCAGCCTGTATGCCCCAATCCTCGCCTCCGCCTTAATGATTATACCAAGAGGGGGGAGGCTTAGTAGGGTTTTCATGGCTGCAGTTGGAGTGCTTCTAATAGCTCCCGTTATACAGAGACATGCTAGTCGCTGGAGTTTGGATAACTCCAGCTCTGCTTTTCTCTGTTCTATTTTTGGCCACCACCTTCGGGGATGCTTTCGAGCGAAAAAAAATTTGGGTGGGTAAAGGCTGAAAATTGCCCCTCTAGGCCCGAAAAAAAGGTTCCCCGCTAATATCTGCAAATTGGAGAATTTTTGTTTTGACAAAAAATGAAGATTGCCTTGTAATCTACAAAAATGGTCCCTATATTTTTTTTTTTTTTTGAAATCAATAGTTTTCTAGATAACGGGACTCAAAAGCCCCCTCATTTCAGCTGCCGCTCTACCGCTAGAATGCCGCTATCTTCATGAATTCACTTATAAGCGGGCGGACGAATTGTTCCATTACTCAGGCAATATTGTACATTTTTTAATCATTCAAAGTTCATCGGATTTTGAAAACCCGTACCTATCATTGAATATGAGTTTGGGTCCACTCTAATTTTTCTAGAATATTTAAAAAAGCGGTCAAAGTTTTTTTTACAATAATTTAAGAGTATCTCATTAATTTGTTGATATTTTTTGAAAAAATGGTTTGTTATTAACATTTGTTTTTTATAATGAAACCTTAGCAAGTGTTTAATGATCCCAAAAAATTTCTTTCACCATTTTTTTTGCGTTTTGATAAAAAAATGTTTTGCCATTCTGCATTTTTTAGCCGTTTCCGGAGTTCTAGAAAATCTGTATGTTATGGATTTTTCGACGGCCGTTCTTGCGAAAAATATTGGTGTTACGAAAAAAATGGTTGGGACCATTTTTGTATATTTCGAGGTGATCTTCATTTTTTGTCCGAACAAAAATTCTCTAATTCGCATATTTTGGCAGATATTTGCAGGAATAGTTATTTACATACATTACAAGATGCGAAAGTTTACTTTTTGGTGTGAGGTGGTTTTTAAATGGCCGAGGCGAAGCCGAGGCTATTTAAAACCTCCGAACACTTGAAAGGCCTTTCGCATCGTGTAATGTATTATATTTTTTCTGCTACTGTTCTATGTATCGCATAATTTAATAATTATTAACTTCATGTTTTAATAGAAATATCAGAGATTTTGAAATTTTACCTGATAAAAATTAATCCATAGCAACACATTTATTGTTGACATTGTCTGTCATCAGCACTTGTCAGATTTTGAATTATTGTTAATTTAGTATAAATCCATTCCCATTTTAAAATGTTAAATGAATATGAAAATGGCATCCAAAAGGCAGCTGACCTTGCGTGTGCCTCACTTCTGCCAGACAAATCTAAAGAGAGGTACCATCAAACATAAAAATCGTTTTCTGAATGGCTTGCTACAAAAAATGTTGGGCAGGATTGACGAGAATGTGATGTTGGCGTATTTTCAAGAAAAATCCAAGTCTTTACACCACCAACCCTTGGTCTGTATATTCCATGCTCAAGTTAACAATTTCCGTAAACAAAAATCAAGATATTTCGAAGTTCAAGAAACTAGTTGCTTTTATTAAAAGGAAAACGATGGTTATGAGGCAAAAAGTTAAAAATTTTAAAAGAAGAAATCATAAAGTTTTTACTTAACGCGCCTGATCAAAGTTACTTAGCAATGAAAGTAATAGCCATTATGGGAGTGGCTGGGGCATGCCGGACAGACGAAATATACAGAATGAAGCTAAGTGATGTAGAAATAAGAAATGACGTGGCTATAGTAAAAATAGTGGAGTCTAAAAATAAAGTTAAAAGGAACTTTGTAGTAACCAACGATGAAGGCTCAGTTTCTTATGTCAGATTTCTACAGGAATATATTAAGCTGAGACCAAGGAATGCTCTAGATAAGCGTTTATTGTATCGTTATGAAAGAGGTAAATGTGTTAATCAAGTAATTGGAAAGCACACTATTTCAAATGTACCTAAAGAAATTGCGAAGTTTTTGAAGCTTGAAGACATCAGTAGATACACTGGCCATTCTTTTAGAAGAACGTCAACTACGTTCCTTGCCAATGCTTCGGATGTCGATATTTTGGACTTAAAAAGGCATGGAGGTTGGAAGTCTTCTTCTGTTGCGGAGGGATATATTGCTGAATCCTATAGTAATAAGGTGGAAATTTCAAAGAAGATTTTACACGAAATTCCTACCAATATTTCCTCTAATGAAGTAACAGTGAAAAATATGAATATTAACGTAGTTAAAGGTGATAACGATACCCCAACAACAAATTTAAAAACTGTTAATTCAAGTATTATTCCTCCAATTTCTTTTGCTAATTGCTCAAATTGCACAATTACTTTTAATGTTAATACCTAACCTAGTTTTTTCAAATATTTTGTCATAAATTAGTTACTTTTTATAAATAAATCCTAATATTTCCCACAAGCATATTTTCTTTTTTTTACTCTTACTTTTTTGTCCAGGCGCTGAAAATATTACTTTCGTAGCTAGCAACGCTTAGCAACCAGGTAACACGAAGGTTCTCTTTCGTTATCATTCGCGTTGCTAGGACCACAAAGTTTTCTTATTTATACAGTAGTAGAAAAACTTATTTTTGGGACTTTGAGGGGTCAGTTTCAGCGGGTTCCCACTTTGGAATCGTGATAAAGTTTTTCTCGCTCGAAAGCATCCGCGAAGACCTAAGAATTGCGCCACAAATGAAAACTGCACAGGTTTATTTACAGCTTTGGTACTTCCAGGTCTTCAGTTACTGGACAATTTGTACTTAACAACTACTTTTGATTTTTTTGCAGTCCTAGTGCATCCGTAATGAAAAATTACCTTCTGGAAAAGTTGCCGTCGTATGTAAATAACAGTTCTAATAGTGGCTCCTCAGTGGAACCCAGTTTGGCTCGTTTATTGGGCTTGAGCAGAACAGATAGAATTAATTTGATTAATCCCACCGCACTCAACAACTTCGTCTCAGGTAAGATAACTAACTATACAGAGTGAGTCAACCATAAAGTTCATTATCTCATTTGTTTCGAGAATTACAGAAAAAAAAGATTAAATACGTAGGTTTTAGTGAATACTAGGGTACATAATTTAAAATTATTTTTAAGAATACTGTCTGTCTCCGCCAGGCGAAAGAAATATTAAGTAGCCTCTGTCTCCGTAAGACGCCTTCCGTATGGCTAACGGTAAAAAAACACTTTTTTGTTCCTATTTTTGTCCCGGGGAAAAATTTAAAAAACGGGCTTCGTTAGGTTCTAGCCACTGCTAAAGACTACCACTGTGCCAAATTTCATGATTTTAGCTCAAGCCATAACTTCAGAATCACGTGGACAGACATATATATATATATTATAATATATATATATATATATATATATATATATATATATATATATATATATATATATATATAAAAGTGAAAGGGTAGTCTTGACCTACTAGTTGAATACAAAGATTCTAAATTCTTGGGGATTCGGTCCAGGGCTGAAGTAAAACTTTTCAAACGCCGAGCTTTCGAAATTTATTTTTCCTTTTCAAGGTTAATATAAAGAAAAATTTTTTACAATCAAAAAATTTTAATCTACAAATGCAACTTATTGTTTTAAAACGATAAAAAAATATATAGCAAAATATAACAATAAAACTTACGTGCAAAGTGAGTTTTCTTAAGGCTAGAGTCATTATAAGAAACATAATCAATTTATTGTTTTACGTCTTAGTGCTCATAATTTTTGAATTTAAATTTTTTAACATTTATACATTCTAGTGTTTTCTAGAACATCTTGAAACATACTGTTAAGTTAATACATATCGAAATCAATAGCAGTAGTGGTATTATCAGGACAAAATTCCTTTGTAGGTTTTTTTTTTTTTTTTGTTATTTTGTCGAAAAATATGTATAAAGTGTGCATGTTGGAAATTTTACAGAAAATTATTTTTAAATTATTAGTTTTTTTTCTTTCTTTATATTTTATTATACAATAATTTAAAAGTAAGGAGGGATAAAAAAAATTCTAAATTAATTATCGTTTTGTTTTAAGTTTTCTAATAGGCTAGAATAAATTATGTTAGATCGTCAATACTTTTCTTTATTCATGCAACAACTATCCAGGAAATCTCCACCATTTCTAAAACTGTCTTTTGTTTTTGTTTTTTTCTGTATTAAGTACCTTTTGCATGCAAAATCTATGTTATGATTGGTCATAAGGACATGTTCTGATAGGGTACATGTTTTTTTATTGAGTCTGCAATCGTTCTTATGTCTGGTAATGCGTTGCTATAAAACAGTGGAGAAGTTTGTCCTATATAGTTACTGTTGCATTCTATGCATTGAAGAGAGTAAACAACATTCGATTTATTTAAATACTATCTGTATCTTTTAGCCTGGAAAAAGTGTTTCCAATTTTTAAAATTTGTTTTCCACTTATTTTAAGGCCTGTATGTTTAGTTACACTTTTTGCTAATTTGTGAAAAGTTTCACCGCAATATGGTAGTGAAAAATAATAAGAGGGTTGATTCTCAGTTGATAAGGCAGTAATATTTCGAGAAATGTTATTGGTTGGTTATTATTGGATAAAACAGATGAGCTTTCTGGAGAAATAGCCAAACTGTGTTCATTGTTCTGAAGATTGTTAACTTCTATTGTTCTATTGTTATTATTTAAATTATTAGTATTTATAGAATTATTTAAAATTTATTAAGTAAGAATTTTGTGATAGCCATTGTCTAATAAGATAGAGTAGAGCTTTTTATGTTATATGCAAATTGGAGAATTTTTATTCTGACAAAAAATGAAGATCGCCTTGTAATATACAAAAATAGTCCTTATAATTTTTTTTTAAAAATCGATAGTTTTCGAGATAACGGGACCCAAAAGTCCCCTTATTTTAGCTGCCGCTTTACCGCTAGAATGCCGCTAGCTTCATGGATTCACTTATAAGCGGCCGGACGAATTGTTCCATTACTCGGGCAATAATGTACATTTTTTAATCATTCAAAGTTCATCGGAATGGGAAAACCCGTACCTATCGTTCCACATGGTTTGGGCCCATTCTGGTTTTTCTAGAATATTAAAAAAGCGTTCAAAGTTTTTTTTTTCACAATATTTTGAGAGTATCCCATTAATTTATTAATATTTAAAAAAAAATGGTTTGTTATTAACATTTTTTTATAATTAGTCCTTAGCAAGTGTTCAATGATCCCAGAAAATTTCCTTCACCATCATTCTTTCGCTTTAATAAAAAATTGTTTTGCCATTTTTGTAGATTTCGAAATGAAGATTTTGTCTGAACAAAAATTCTCTAATTCGCAAATTTTGGCAGATATTCGCAGGAAACTCATTTTTGGGACTTTGAGGGGCTATTTTCAGCGGGTTCCTACGTCGGAATCGTGATAAACTTTTTCTCGCTCAAAAGCATCCGCAAAGACCTAAGAATTGCGCCACAAATGAAAACTGTACAGATTTATTTACAGCTTTGGGTACTTTCAGGTCTTCAGTTACTGGACTAAAAACCCTACAACTTTTATTAAGAATGTTTTATACCTTTTTTTAATGGTTTATTTATTTATTTATTTTCATTTATATATTACCGCTGTTATGGAAACATAAACAAATATAAATAATAATAATTTGTCTACTAATTTACTTAATAAATTTTTAATTATTATAACGTAATAATTAAGTACACTTCTCAAAACTCAATATGGACGGGCCACTTTTCTGTGTATTTTTAAAGCTCATTAAAATGCAATCTACCCAACCGATTCCTAAAAACATTTTTTTTATTTTGAAGCCTTATTTTTCTAATTCTTAAAAATTATCACTCCAACTATACAAGGTGAGTAAAAAAATAAATACAGGATTAATTGTGGACCAATGTTTTTTTGTCCAAGTTTCAGACTAGGTGTGGATTTTATGAGAAGCAACCAATTCGAATATTATTTTTATTTGGATAACGGAAGGCCATAGCTATCATTTGCTTTTTGGATTTTTAAAAATATCTTTCTTGGTATTAAAGCTATGAATTTTTTATTAGTCAAAATTTTATTTCAACAATTAAACAAAAATAGTTTGAGTAAATTTACAGAAAAAATATATATCTCTGGACCACCTCTTTTTTTAATTACTGCTGCAAATCTTCTTGACATACTATCAATAACATTGTCAATAACCGCTTGTGGAATAGCAGTCCAATCTTCATTTAGAGCATTGCTCCACCCATCTAAATTATCTAGCTGCTGGCCCCGATTTATTACTTTCCTTCCCAAATAATCTCAAATATGTTCAATCGGATTAAGGTCGGGCGAAAAAGCAGGCCAATCAATCCTCTCTAAATTATTGTCTTCCAAATATTCATTAACAATATTATGTGCCCCATGAGATCGAGCGTTATCATCTATAAATAAAAATCCTGCTCCAATATTTTGTCCTATAGGAACAACAATGGGTATAATAATTTCACGCAAGTAGCGTTCGGCCGTTACCATGCGGTTTCTAAATTAAACAAGTTGTGTTCTACCAGTACGGAATATTCCATCCCAGACTGTTACAGATCCACCGCCAAAATTTACCCTGTGTTCCATGCAGTCCTCATTGTATCTTTCGCCCGACCTTCTCCACACCCTTGTACGTCCGTCGTTTCCATAAAGGCAGAATCGCGACTCATCTGCAAACAAACAATTGGACCACTCACGGACACCCCAATCTATATGAGTCCGAGAAAAAATTAGTCGATTGCGACGATTATCTCTTGTAAGTCGAGGATATTTTTTAGTGCGTCTTGCGCGTAACCCCGTTTCGTGAAGTCTGTTCCTTGCGGTTTGAGAAAAAACATCAATATTATGCACTTGCTGTACCATATTCTTAAGTTGGGAATCATTAGATGTTCTATTTCTTCGCACAGTCGATGTGATGAATCTGTCCACTGCTGGAGTGGTTGCTCGTTGAAGTCCATCACCATGTGTGGGATACGCACATCCAGAGTTTACAAGTCGAGCTCATAATCGACTTACTACTGACTGGCTTCTACCAAAGTACCTAGCTACTGCTTCCTCGGAGAGCCCTGCTTGAATCATGCCAACGGCCTGGTCCATTTCCGCTTTTGTCATTCGAGGCATTTTTAAATCGTTTGCTAAATGTGTTGCAGAACTCCAATGACACTTACACTTGTCAGTGACACTTTTAGCAAACAAGAAACAATTGTCACCTTTTGTCATATACGAAATACCCATGGTAATCAAAACAATGCGAATGCCTGTAAAACGAAAAAATAATTTTAACAAAAAAATTCATAGCTTTAATACCCAAAAAAGATATTTTTAAAATTCAAAAAACAAATGATAGCTATGGCCTTCCGCTATTCAAATAAAAATAATATTCGAATTTGTTACTTCTCATAAAAACCACATCTATACCTAAAGTCCAAAATTTCTGTCAGTGACTCATTTAATAGCGGCCACCCAACCGACGAAGCGGCTGAATAAAAATCGAACACTAGTAAATGATTTTTAAGCCTATGATATACTTTCCGCTAAAATAACAGTGAATCGGCCAAAAGTTTCATCGCCACGTTGTCATAATTCGCGAAAAATCATAAACCAGCGATCAAAATTAAAATAGCACGCCAATATGTATTGAAATCATTGTTATCGAGAAGACAATAAAAGTGGAAACACATTCATTCCTTATTTACAACTTAAGAGATTTGAAAATAGGCGTATCGACAGGGTTTTCGTGCTGTTCGATGATTTTATTTAGTTATTATTGATTTGGGCAGATTTTGTAAGTTTAAATTTTAATTGCTATACGGGGTATTTTTAAATATTATAAATTTCAATAATTGTAGTATATAGATATTGTTTTGTGCCAATTTTATAATAGTTTATCTTATTTAGTGTACATAATTGTATATAAAATTTAGTGTTGTTAAGTGCTTTTAATTCTGTAAACTATGAATTTTAAACCCAAACCCTTTTAACTAGTTATCCGCCTACAAAAAACTCAGTTAACGTTAAAAGAACGAATAATGGTTAAAAATGTTTACCATGGGATTCGGAAACAAAAACCGAACTAACCACTTTGGATGCTGCAGAGATATGTGCAACTTTAAAAAAGTTTTTTCGCGTAGGTATTCAGAGTTTTAAAAGGAAAAATCAATATTAGTAATTATTCGGATACTAGAAAATGCGTTTTTTCGCTATTTTTACACTTTTATTTTTGGGATTGTTAAACATGAATCAGAAGCTGTTTTTTGGCTGCCTCTTATAGTATTTAAAAATAATAATAATTGAATTGTTTAATTCCATTTTACGACATATTCCTTTAAATTCTGTCATTTGCACGAAAACATATTTAAAAACTCATACTATGTTAATTTTAAAAAAAAAAACACTTAAAAAGTAAGGAAAAACTTAATTTTCAATAAAAAGTAGGTAAAACGTTTACGTCCGAATTCAACTCGAAATTCTAAAAATGTTGACTTTGCTACCAGGTTGTAATAGTTTTCTTTATGACATTTTATAAGGTATGCGAACCTTGCTCGCTCGACCGCAATGTTTGATCAAAAATATTCTCGATATGGAAATCCTAAATATGGAACACGAAAGACCCGAAATAGTTATTGGATTCTACAAGCTGATGATCTCAGAGCTTTCGTGTTCCTTATATAGTGGATATTTTTGATGAAGCAATGCGTGTGAATATAATAGTATGAATAAAAGTATTTAATATTGAAATTGCAAGATCGGTGGTGAATTGGCAAGTCGGTGTAACTTGATTGTCTATCGTTCTGCTTTTACATCTTTTTAATTTATGTTAAGACTAAAATTTTATTATTTTTTTATGTAGCAAAATAAAATCAGAGAAGGTAAAATTAAAGTAAAAAACGATTTTTTTTGGAAAAACGTTGAAAAATCGCCAAAAAAAAAACTCAAATTTGTGTTCTATGACCTCAAAATAGGAGGTGTGCAAAATTAAGCAAAAAAATTACATTTTTCATTAATCCGAATAATACCAAAATAATTTAGGCTTGTTACTAATTTAAAGGGTTGATGAAAATGTAAGAAAATAACTTTTGCTTGTAAAAAATATTTTCATGTTTTGACGAAATTTTATCATTTATTTTCTAAAATGCATACGCCACTGGAATTGATTCCCCTGACCCCACACAACCCGGGGCACTCTAAAAGCGAGCGATGCGTCATTGACAGAAATTTTGGACTTGAAGTATAGTCTGAAACTTGGGCAAAAAAACATTGGTCCACAATTAATTTATTTTTTTACTCATCTTGTATAATTGGAGTGATAATTTTTAAGAATTAGAAATATAAGGCTTCAAAACAAAAAAATGTTTTTAGGAATCGGTTTGGTAGATTTCATTTTAATGAGCTTTAAAAATACACAGAAAAGAGGCCCATCCACTTCGAGTTATGAGAAGTGTATTTTAAATTGTATTGCATATTTTGTTATTTTTATTGTAGAACGTCGACATATACCAGCTGTCAACGAAAGTATTTTATGTGGACTCACGGCAAACTGGTCAGTGACCAGTGAGCAAGAATTACAGAAATGCAGATGGTTACAACAAGCCAGTGTTAATGCTGCTCTTCAACCAGTTATATCATGTGTTTTGAGTAAATTTAATGAGACAGTTTCTAATTTGGACAATATTAGAGACGAAAATGCTGATGTTGCGTTTGCCGATGCTAATTTTGGATATATCGTTAGGAAGTAAGTCTCATCATTTTTGCCACAGACGTATAAGAATACAGTGGCTTTTATTTACATCAAAGACAATTATAGTTTTTAGTAGAGATGTACAGGGTTAATGATTATAAATGGACCACCCATCGATCTCATTAATTTGACGAGTTACAAAAAAAAATGTAAATATAAAAATTGTAGAGTTCTTTATAGATTATTTTGTGGTGTTAAAGAAAAAACAATCGAGCATCACGTTTTTGACATATGACATAAAGTTGACATTTTTTAAATGGAATCCCCTGTATATTGTTTTTCAGTTTTATAGAACTTTTCATTCTTTATTTAGCAATATATAGTTTTATAATGTTTTGTGTAAAATAACGGAAATAATAGCGTTTTTTAAATTTTAAAAATGTTTGTGTGCACGCAAAACAAACTTAAAATGGAGTCTGTTTATATTAGGAATTTTGACGTTACCAAGCTTTTAATAAATGCTAATTTAATAATGGGCTTTACGGAAAGTGAAAAACGAGATATATGTGAAATATTTATTAAAAATTATTATAACAAAAGGCAAGCACGACGGGAATAATATAGCTCTTTATATTATATATATATATATATATATATATATATATATATATATATATATATATATATATATATATATATATATATATATATATAAATATGGGTATGTGACCGAAAAACTAAATTTGATTTTCGTTTAATTTTTCGACGTTTTGTTTTCGCCCCTCATCAACTTTATTTTTTAAATACGGCCCTTAGTTGTTTATTTTATTTGTGAAGCAGTTTTAATCCCAATTACAATGATGTATAAGACTTATTATTATTTACAAATAGAAGTCTCATAAAAATGAAGTGCTTCTTGTCTAACTCATTTTCTCTTATGGAAATATTTTTCTGTTAAATACACATATTTTCCATAAGAGACAAAGAGTTAGACAAGGAACGCACTTCATTTCTTATGGGGACGTTCCTTATTCGTTAAATAAATTTTAAGTGTTATACATTTTTGTAATTCGGATAATAAGGGGTTTAAAAAAATGAAATAAAAAACCCAGGTTCGTATTTAAAAAAAATAAGCTGATGATGGTTAAACGAAACGAAACGAAACGTCGTAAAAGAAAATTGACATTACCAATACATAAAGCGCAAAAAGTTTCAATGAGAATATATTTTTCCAATTTTGCTAATTTTTGAAATTACCTGGTAAAAAAATAAAAACGAAAATCGAAATTTCAGTTTTTTTGCCATATTTCCAAAAGTACAGAAGATAACTTTCAATTTTTTAACGGTGTATTATTAAGCTCCTCAATACGCAACTTTGCCAAATTTAAACTACCCCTATCTTTTACTTATATATATATATATATATATATATATATATATATATATATATATATATATATATATATATATATATATATATATATATATATATATATATATAAATATACGGTTAATTATTACTTTCAACGTATATGAATCAGTGATTATAGTTATATCTCAATGTAAAAAATCACAATACACAAACAATATCACAATATTCTTCGTTATGAACTTCAATTTCTTGTGATTTCTCAATAACAGATTGACCAGTGTCTAACCTTCTTTGACAAAGGGTCGAGCTGATTTCATATGACGTTTCGACTAAATTACCGACACCCAAAGTGTGATTAATTGTTTTTCTTTGGCAAAACTTTATAGTAAAATATCTTGGAAACTGAAGGAAAATTTGCAAAAAAAAATTTAGTTTTCGATTCAGAATTAAAAAATTATTGGTTTTCATTTTTCGCTCCTTTCTTACCAATCACCTGTATATATATATATATATATATATATATATATATATATATATATATATATATATATATATATATATATATATATATATATATACAGGGTGCCACAGATTCAGTGCATGCATGGGGATCTGGAAACCGTAAAGGGGTACGAAGTCGGTTAAATTATGGCAAAGTTGGGATTTAGGTGCCTAACAACATGCCGAGTAGAAAGTTGAAAAAATTTTGAGTACTTTCGAGATATCCGGAAAAAACAAATTTGCTGATTTGTTTTAATTTTTTTCTGACGTTATTTAAAGATTATAAAAAAAAAATTTAAATATAATTATTTTAAAATTTAATTTAAAATTTTTTTATTTTAAATATTTATTTTTAATGATAACAAATGCATTTTCTATTTTTCCAATAATTTTCTTGTGTATTTAATGGGGGTTTTTTATAAACTATTTCTTTTAAATGACCCAAAAAATAAAACTCTATGTATTCAGGTCCGAAATCGAGGTGGCCATGGCACCGGACCTCCACGACCAATCCACCGGTGACCGTATGTGTAAAGCTAAATATGTTTTTTTACAACTGCTGAAAAATGTGCGGGCGCACCGTCATGCTGGAACCACATTGTAACTTTTCCCAAAAAAAAGTGGTAGTAATTCCTGCAAATATTTTTGTAAAAAATTTAAATAGGATTCCTGTTCAAGACTTCGGTAGAACAACAGCCCAAATTATGTGATTTCCAATAACACCAGCCCAAATAATGATGGAAAATTGATATTGCGAATTTGCTACTCGTAGATAGTGAGGGTTTTTTTTTCCATGTATGTAAATTGTGAAAATTTACTAAACCTTTTGCGTAAATGACGCCTCATCAGTGAATAGTACACGTTTAAAAAAATGATGGTCGTGTCCCCGTTTGTTTAAGAACCATTGACAAAACATTACCCTTGGTTGAAAGTCTCTAGGTAGAAGTCTTGACACTTTAAAATGATAGGGATATAAACTTTGCTCCTTTAGAGTTCGTGAACTGATGATGCGAAATATTTCCCAGTTCATTGGCAACAATTTCATTGTACTAGGATCACGTTCAACTTATTTAATATTGCCTCTTCGACACGTTTAGTTCGGCGATCTTCTGCGTCCAGAATCAGCTTTTCAAGGTTTTAAAGAACCAGTTTTTTAAAATGACCTAAAATACGTGAAAAAATATTTTACCAGGAATTTTTTTTGGGGATAAGTTTCCTGATAAATTCGCACAGCTTGTCTAGCATTTTTTATTTGTTTGTCCATAAATTAACAACAAAATCAATTCGGCTGCAGTGTAGTTGATGAAAACCATCTTTATGGGAGGAAATAATATGAATGAGCAGCTTAATATCTAAACACGAATCAAAAAAAAAACGAAACAAACAAACAAACACGATCAACAAATAACTAAAATCGAAAACTGCTAAATTTAAAGAATAACACGAAAACACTTTGACTTCTACAAAGCACTTCAAAATTTTTAAATTTAGAGAATGGTTAAAAACTACAGTTTCATGGCATTTTACGATTATTTTTTGCATTACGCCGACGAATGGGTACTTTGCACATTTTTATAAAATTAACTATATCTTCTAAGGGAAACCCTAAACGAAAAAATAACAAGAGGTAACTTGTGTGGCTTATAATAAGCTTTATAACTGGTGCATCAAAATTGACAAAAGTCAGTGGCGCAATATTCTTTTCTAAATACATTTTAACAGTTACCCCGTACGCACGCACTGCCGCAGCTGTAAGCAGATTTTTACTTAAAACTACGCACTTTATTAATACACTTTTCAGTTCTAAGTTTCATTAAAATCGGTTGAGTGGTATTTAAGTCATTTTGAAAATCGAAAAAAAATTTAAACTTTAAATCCCCTATTTCGGAAACCATGCGTTTCGGGCCCATGTGCATAGGATTTTTTTATTATTTTTTAGTAAAGAATTACCCCACGAGCGATGGTCCATGTTTTTTTTAAACACCCTTTTTTTATATATATATATATATATATATATATATATATATATATATATATATATATATATATATATATATATATATATATATATATATATATATATATATATATTTATTATATATATATATATATATATATATATATATATATATATATATATATATATATATATATATATATATATATATATATATATATATATATATATATATATATATATATATATATATATATATATTATATATATATATAATATATATATATATATATATATATATATATATATATATATATATATATATATATATATATATATATATATATATATATATATATATCCAGCGGGATCCGCCAAAATACCAAAATGGAGGGAGCCATAAGATGTTCAGTTTCCAACTTATTTCATTACATTCTTTTATATTTGTTTGGAATTTAGTTTAGTAGTTTGGTAGACGTAATGCCGTACATGTTTCATTTTCCTAATATTAGAAAAATAATTTAGGAAGAACTTGATAAACATCGCCTATCCCGAAACGGACCTCAGGAGACTCTCCCATATTGTTATTGTAGTAAGAGATAACGCAACCTGGTATAAAGGTCTTCAAGATCTTAAAGGAAAAAGAATTTGTCTTCCTGAGTATGGAGGCAAAGGTAAGTATACAAAATTCTAAATAATATGTTTTTTAAAATGACTATAGTGATTTTTCAAGTAATTGTTATAAAATAAGAATATAACAATATTTAAATTGTCATTTCAATGTTGAAATGACATCATTCTGCGCACATGTATGTACAGTGACGGAAATAAAATTTCGTACACTTAGGTTAACATTTTATGTCAATTTTGAATATTTTGGTAAACTTGGCTTTTTACCTTTTTCTCACCTTAATTAATATTCAATAAAATACATGACTCCAAAATAAATATATAGTTTATTTTATTCAAATATTAAAGAAAAAACACTGGCTTAATATTTCAAAGCGGCACCATTTTTTTCCACTAATAAGTTTAAACGTGTGGACATTGATGCAATCAGCATTTGTGCATGGTGAACATTGTAATTATTCCAGGTTTCTTCAATTTTATTCCACAAATCATCACTGTTTTGTGGATGGAAATCATTGTTCTTGTTAATTTCCTTTACGATATATCCCCAAACGTTTTCGATTGGATTGATATCAGGGCTTCTTGAGGGCCAAGGTAACAATGAAATGTTATTTTCCAGTATCCAGTCCGAAACTCTCCTTGCTGTATGGACGGGGCAGTTGTCATGCTGGTATATAAATTTTTTTTGTTCAAATATATTATTTACCGATGGCAACATAACATTTTGGAGTATGTGTATATAAGCTTGACTAATAAATCTTTCTCGAATACGGTGGCATATGCCTAGCCCTCTGAAAGACATATACCCCCATACATTAACAGAAAATCTTCCACTTGTTTTAATATGTTGGGTATATCTTTCTTCGTACCGTGTATTTTGCGGCCTATACACTCTAATCTGCCCGCTATAATAAGATTGAAAAATCTTCTCATCGGTAAATACTACCCTTTCCCAAAAATCCATACCTTGCGGTAAATATTCCAGTGCAGACCCCATTCTTTGCTCTTTATTCATATTGGACAAAAATGGTTTTTTAGCAGTTACACTGCTTCTCAATTCCGAATTTTTCCTAATACGATTTCTTGCCGTTCTTACTGTCCCAGGAAAATTAGTTTGGTTGTGTGCTTCTACAGCTGTCTGAAATTGATTGTTTCGCAAAAAATCTATCAGATCATTATCTTGATTTTCGTTTGAAATTTTTCTTCTACCACTTCCAGCCCTTCTCTCCAATGATCCTGTATTTTCCCATTTAGTTCTGAGGCTTTGAATAGTGCTTCTTGGTTTCCCAACTTGCTGAGCTATTCTTCCCAGAGAAACACCTTCTTCGAATAGATTCGTAATCAGCACCTCAAAAAACCGCCGTATACCAAGATTGTTTAAAATCGGCGTTGCCGCAACTTTTGATACAATAGGGAACTTGCCAATATTTTTAATTTTTTCGAAAGTATTTGAAAATATAAGCAAATGTCGCCTTAAAACACGTATTAGCAAAAAAATACATTTTACTCACAACGGCCGCAATAAATGATTGAAAATACCTCCAAATTCAAATTCTACCTGGCGGACCAAAACGCTTTGCCATTGGTCGTGACGTCACAACTCACAATCGTCAATCTACGTTCATTTTAATTCAACGGAATGGCCATTATAAAAGCGTTGTCGCCTTGATTTAAAACTGTTCGGTTCGTCAAATTTTCTTGTATTTAATCGATTGTGAGTGTTACTGCAGTTTCCATACTTTAAACATTGTTAAACGGGCTTTTCTTTCCATAAGTAGGTGGAGGTGGTTTGTTTTAAACATCGTGTTTGTGTGTAGTTTATCAAAACTTTTGGATATTGTTTTCCTAAAGACTTTTGTGCAAGCAGAGTGACTATTTTCATTGAATATGACCGAAGAGGGATATTCTAAGGGCCAGTCCGATAACCTGCCTGTTGTGGACATGTTTATGGTTACAAATTTTCTTAAAAATAGTCATAGTTTTTCTCTTGAAGAAGTTCGCGGCGTTAAAGCAGAGAAGTAAGTACACACGGTTAAATATAATTACGAATAATTGCGTTTAGTAGAATAAACTTACATTATTCAGTACTTATCTCAAATTAAAAAAAAACTCTTTTGGTCTAGTAGTTAGTACTATGTACATATATTCTAACAATATTCAACTAAAGTCTCGGGTTGTAGGTAGCAGTTTTTTTTATTCTACCTTTGTTACATTGAAATGATCCTCACAAACAAAAAGTACGGAGTTCGGGGAAATATCCTTGATATCTCTACGGCACGCTTTTAACCATTTCGCTCTTCGATTTGGATTTGTAGGCAGGTTAATAAATATTTTATTCGGTGTTTGAAATGTCGTACTCCGACACATTGGTACAATACAGTATTTAAATTGTTTGATACTACTTTTCTCCATAATAAACTTTAACACGACCCAAAACAATATACAGTTACAAAATGCAATGAAAATTATCGATCCACAACAAAAAATAACAGTACAATAATAGAGAAAGAAAACTGTGCAGCAGCGTGGCGTGTTCGCTATACGGATGGGTCGACGGCCATAGTAAGTAATGACGTCATCCACGCTGGCGCGAAAATGAACTGTTTGAAATGCTTTCGGACCGCGCGAAACTTTAACGCTGGATTATGAAGTAATTATTTAATTGTAACCGGAAATATTTTGGGAATGTTCTTTCTAGACATATATAAAGCAAATCATGAGATTTAAAAAAAAATGGTCAAGTTCCCTATTTTACATTTTTTTAAAACATTTTTTCTTTCAGAATGGCTGGCACTTATGGATTTTCTCCGTAACAAACGTCTACTAGACAACAATGCTTCATGCGATTACGGAAAACTTTTTAGTGACTTCGTTGGAAGCTCCTGTGCACCTGGTGCAAACTCCTGGCAAGAACTGGGGATTCCCAATACCAACAGCGATAAACTATGTGAAACCTGTTTGCCTGCCACTGGAATGAAGTGTAAGTTAAATTAAAAATGATTGTCAAAAATTTTGTAAAAAAAATTCTCCATTAGATTTTTGTTTCTATTTAAATAAGTGACTTTTTTGTGGTGAGAAACCAACGAACTCAAGGACTAGAATCAACGCAACGCCAGATTGTAGGCAGGGTATTTGGTGTAGTGATCTGTATGGTTTTGTTTTGGAAAGGCGTATTACATTGCCAGATCCCAGCCAAATTAAAATCAGAAAAGTATCTTGAAAATGTATTAAAAGTATTTTAAAATATTGGTTTTAGTGTTAATATAGACAACATCGATTTAAATATAAACATTTATTGATATGACAATTCTAAGATCCGATTGCACCGGCAACAAGGTTAATTGGGACAGTTGCTGTATTCGTTTGATATTAATTTATTAATTTAGATGTTGTAGGGCACTTCGATGTCATTTTATCTCTTTCTATTAGGTTGTATTATTCAATGATACGTTTTGTAAACTGACTCGATCAACAGCAATCGAATTGAGCATCTAAAGTGAATGACATCTGTCACTTCAGATAATAAACAAAAATAGATTTCTGCCTTTAAAAATTATTTTTAACAATAAGGAATCATCGATTTATAAAAATGTTAGTTATGGTGCAATGCCATAAACATTGAAAAAGTTAATATTTCCGGAGTTATGTTATTCCGTGTGTTTAATCAATGGTGCCGGTGCAGTGTGTTTACAAGAACTTTTCGTTGGTAGAAACACTTTTTTTTTAAAAGACACCTCCACATAGAGGTGAGAATTATCGTTCTTTTAAAAGAACTAGTTTACTCGCTATTAGTATATTCGACCTAGTTCTTTAGTTCACACTCGTTCGTGGCAACCGAATGGAACAGAATAATAGTACGCACAAAAATCAATATTTTTATTAATTATTAAGAGCAAGTGGACTCAAAATTAAGAGTTTTAGCGGCCATGTTTGATAACCGTGTAGACAATCAAGTTATTTCTAATAAAGGATAATCAAAATAAATTGCACAATAATCAAAGATAACACCGGCACACAAAAAAGTTTTTTGTACTTTTGACCACCTACGGACATGTATTTCGACCGCTGAACCCGAATTTGAAGTCCGTTTGGCCCGGTCACCCTCCAGATTTAAGTAAATAATTTTTTTGTCGCTGTGACTGCAGTTTTTCGCAATTTTTTTGGGTTTTTTGCATTTTACAAACAACTTTTTTTGTGTGTGCCGGTGTAATTACAGTTTTCTTTATAGACGCACAAAACAATGCAACATTTTTAGTAATAGTGACCGCAAAAACTGGCTCTTTTTTACAATTCACAGGGAGGGGAGGAAAAGACATACAAGCATGTATTTTATATCAAATTACTCGTCGTAAAAAAATTAGGATGGGCATTGGGTTTTGTTTTTTGCAAATTTTTAAAAATCGCCTCTATTTAGGGGTTAGAAAGTCGCTTTATTTAAGGGTAAAACCCCCCTTATCAAAAAGAAAAAGTGAATGAAATGCTAGCCTTTTTAAAAAAGTCTTAGCTTTGCTTTTTGATCCAAGTATATAAAGCAGGTGTACCTAGATTTTTCGAGTTCACTTTTAGCCAAAACCACCCCTGCAAGGGGGTGTATTTATCTCCTTAAATGTAGCAAATCATATACCACTTAAAATTATAAAAAATATATTTAGATGTTTCAGGATATCTCAAATATGATATTAACATAAAACCACCGTTTAGAGTGAGTTTTGATAATAAACCACCCCTAAAATTAACTATAAAAACACCCGCATTACCGGGAAAATTAAATAAAATGTTAGCTTATTCAAAAAAACTTTTAGCTTCGTATTTTTCAATCCAAGTTTATAAACCCCCATTCTTAGATTTTTTGAGTTTACTTTTAACCATACCATTAAATATTTCTTAAGTTGCATATGATTCTATATATTTTAGGAGATGAATTTACCCCCTTGCAGGGGTAGCTTTGATTAGAAATGAACTCGAAAAATTCAAAAAGGCCTGTTTTATACACTTGGGATAAAAAAACATGAGGCATAAACTAATATTTTGTTTTATTTTCCTCATAATAACAAGGGTGAATTTTGATCGAAACTCACTTTGAACGGTGTTTTTATTTTCATATTATATTTGAGATATCCTAAAACATTTAAATATTTTTTTACAATTTTAAAAGTTGTATATGAATTTATACATTTTAGGGGATGAATTTATCCCCTTGCAGGGGTAGCTTTGATCAAAAAGAAACTCGTAAAATCTGAGAAGACCTGTTTTATACACTTGGGATTAAAAATGAGGCCAAAACGCTTTCTGCATAAGCTAACATTTTATTTAATTTTGTCCTTACCTTTAATTTTAGTGGTGGTTTATTATTAAAACTCACTCTGAACGTTGGTTTTTTGTTAATATCATATTTGAGATATATTAAAACATCTATATATTTTTTTATAATTTTAAGTGGTATATGATTTTGTGCATTTTAGGGGCTGAATATATCCCCTTGCGGGGGTGGTTTTGGTTAAAAGTAAACTCGAAAAATCTAGGTACACCTGCTTTATATACTTGGATTAAAAAATACGAAGCTAAGACTTTTTTTGAAAAAGCTATCATTTCATTAAATTTTTCCTATTAATAAGGGTGGTTTCACCCTTAGATAAGGGTAGTTGATTATCATATACATGCTATCGTACTTATTTCAGGGACCCCTTGTTTCGTTCCGTTGGAGTGATTAGAATTCTGGTGTAAATATTGTCCAGTGTGGGTGGGTTTTCTGTATACCAAGGTTTATATATGTCCAGTATTTCGTTTGACTGGAACGTCGAGAGAAGGTAGAGCCAGTCGCATTTTGCTTCTCCATTTAATACAGGGTCGGAGACAATTTAGATATTTCAAGAAACCTTCTAGTTCTTCGTCATAACTGTCCATACAGCAAAAATATCGTCAACCTATCTTATTCTTTATTTATATCTTTAACAAATTTTTGCGAGGTAACCACAACATACCGGTATCACACTGGTATCACAGCATAACTAACAAAGAGCAGCACGATTATATGAATTAGCGGGAAAGTACGGTCATTTTTCTCGGGCAGGTTCAGCCGCCGTTTTGCTGGGATATGACCTGTTTCCTTTATTTGAATTATAATTGTTTCGTTTGCGTTTCTTATCTTGTTTTGTACTTAAAAATATCCAGGAAGAGATCATGCTGCCTGTTACTTATGCTGTGCCACAAGTAAATACAGTGTATCCTAAATTGGTGGGGATCTTGGAAACCACGATAGATAGAAAATCGGTTAAATGGAAAAAGTTTTGGACAATTATGTTAGTAAGCTAATCCCGTTTACTACATGGTTTTATCTATTCAGGTTTTTGAGAAATTTTGAAAAAACCCGAAACATGCATTTTTGAAAATCGGCCATATTTTTCTTATGAGTGAAAATTTTTAAAATATGTAAAAACTTCTTCAAAGCAACTCTTTTTGTAGAATAGGACCGAGTAGTCAATTTTTATTTTCTACGTTTCGGGTTTTTAGAATCATCATCAACTTTGTTTTTTCATATGGGCGCCATTTGGATTTTTTCGCAGCCAAATAGTGCTTTTTATTCTGATTTCAACAATGTGTAACATGTTATAATTTAGGGGTTCATAACCTTATCTACTTCAAAGAACAAATATTTTCTCAGTTGGCCTTGATTCCGGCGAATTTCATCTAGCGTCATTATCAAGTTAGCTCGGGTACGTTATTACAATTTTTCAACTCTGTAAAATGGTTAGTTATTTTAAGAAAAACTTGATATTTTGCAACGTTATTCCCAAAGCAATAGAAATGTTAATATAGCTGCGCAAACGTATTTCGACAATTTTCCTGAAAGGCAGCATCCTTAACTAACATACTTTCGAAAACTGGTTACAAATTTGCTTGAATTTGAAAGTTTTAAAAAACCACGACCTAAGAAGTACATTGAAGAAAATAGACAACGAGATGCTGCAGTTAACTAACATTTTAACGAAAATCCAACATCTTTAGCCAGGGATGTTGATAGCGAATTCCACATACCTAAGTCAACCATTCATACGGCCGAGTGTGATCGCGTTATTAAATTTAGTAATGGGCTTAGCAATTGTTAAAAGTTAACTACGGTTTAGAATGTTTAACAGAACGTCATTGTCAGTGTTATTCAATGATTTTAGTAGGCAACCTGTCAAAATCTGACATTTTGTTAAACATTCTAAACCGTTGTTAACTTTTAACAATTGCTAAGTCCATTGCTAAATTTAACAACGCGATCATCACTCGGCCGATAGGGTACTTAAGACTATTTAAAAAAATATCGTAAATATGTTGAGAGAAATGGACAACATTTTGAATTTTAGGTCGTTATTTTACATCTTCATTTTAGTAGAAATATTAGTTTAGCCACTTTTCATTGTTTTTGTTTTCACTTGTTTTAATTAACTTGTTACGTGTAGTTTTGTTGTAACACGGTTATCTGTTCAGCTTATCTATTTTGACAATTACTAATATTTTATTGTTTACAAAAAAAATGACGTTCGGCGGAATCAAGGTCAGCTGAGAAAATATTTGTTTTTTGAAATAAAAATAATAATAAACTATTAAATTATAATATGTTATACATTGTTGAAATCAGAATAAAAAGCACTATTTGGTTGCGTAAAAATTCAATATGGCGTCCATATGAAAAAATAAAGTTGTTGATGATTCTAAAAGCCCGAAACATAGAAAATAAAAATTGACTGCACGGTCACATTCTACAAAAAAAGTTGCTTAAAGAAGTTTTTACAGATTTGAAAAAATTTTACTTATAAAAAAAATATGGCCGATTTTCAAAAATGCATGTTTCAGGTTTTTTCAAAATGTCTCAAAAACTTAAATAGATAAAACCATGTAGTAAACGGGATTAGCTTACTAACATAATTGTCCAAAACTTTCCCCATTTAACCGATTTTCTATCTATCGTGGTTTCCAAGATCCCCATACATTCCCCACCAATTTGGGACACACTGTATGTTACATAATTACATGGTTAAATTTGTTTCTTGTATGTCTTAGGAGGTAATAAAAATCTGATTACAGATTCGGAAACTACAGAATTACCCCAACAAACCAGGAGTTTTATTTATTCTGTGCGATATGAAATTAAAAAGTTCTGGTGTAAAAAATTATCTTAACATGACTGGTTTTTGTTTAAATTTTAGCTGCGAAATACTGCAACGCCGATGCTGAAAACAAATATTATGATAGTTTTGGAGCTCTTAGGTGTTTAAAAGATGATAATGGTGATTATGCAGTAATCGCAATAAAGGGTAAGTTTTTTTAACCGACTTTTAAAATAATATTTAGTAGTCCAAAAAATATATATATATATATATATATATATATATATATATATATATATATATATATATATATATATATATATATATATATATATATATATATATATATTTTTGTGTAATGAAGTAGTCCGTAGTTTGGGTGGAAGAACAAATTTAGCACTGTGAAGGTAATTTAAAATCGTAAGTCGGAATTCCGAGATATAAGTCGAAATTCCGAGATATATGTCAAAACTCCGAGATCTAAGACGGAATTCTGAAATTTAAATCGGAATTCCAAAATCTACGTCAGAATTCCGCGATATAAGTCGAAATTCCGAGATATAAGTCGAAATTCCGAGATCTAAGTCGGAAATCCGAGATCTAAAGGAATTCCGAGATATAAGTCGAAATTCCGAGTATCAAGTCAAGAATTCGAGATTAATCGGACTTCCAAGATATAAGTCGAAATTCCGAGATAAAGTGAAATTCCGAGATCTAATCGGAATTCAAGATCGAGTTGGAATTCCGATATCCAAGTCAGAATTTCGAGATCTGAATCGGACTTCCAAGATATAAGTCGAAATTCCGAGATCCAAGTTGGAAATCCGAGATCTAAATCGGAATTCAGAGATCTAAGTTGGAATTCAGAGATCTAAATCAGAATTCCGAGATCTAAGTTGGAATTCCAAGATCTAAGTCGGTATTCCGAGATATAAGTTGAAATCCCGAGATCTAAATCGGAATTCAGAGATCTAAGTCGGAATTTAAAGATCAATGGAATTCCGAGATCTAAGTCGGAATTCCAAGATCTAAGTCGGTATTTCGATATATAAGTCGAAATTCCGAGATCTAAATCGGAATTCCGAAATTTGAGTCGAATCTCGAGATTTAAACGGAATTGAATAAGTCGATTCCGAGATTAAGTGAAATTCCGAGATACTAAATCGAATTCCGAGATCTAAGATCTGGAAATTCCGATACTAAATCGAATTCCGAGATCTAAATCGGAAATTTTGAGATCTAAGTCGGAATTCCGAGATCTAAATCGAAATTTGATATCTAAGTCAAAATTCCAAAATATAAGTCGAAATTCCGAGACCTAAATCGAAATTCGCGATCTAAGTCGGAATTCGAGACTAAGTCGAATTCGGATCTTAGTCGGAATTCAGATTATGAATTCCGATTTAAACAATATTTAGTTCTAGTCCAAAATATCTATAAATATATATATATTCCTACCTTAATATAATATTAACCGCATTAATGATCACTGAATAAGTCGAATATAAATACATATATAATAAGTATTATATTTGTCAAGAATGAAGTCAGTACGTTCTTTGTTCGTTTTAAGACGGACAAATCTCAGTAGCATTTTTTTTTTTTTTTTTTTTTTTTTTTTTTTTTTTTTTTAAAAAAAAAAAAAAAAAAAAAAAAAAAAAAAAAAAAAAAAAAAAAAAAAAAAAAAAAATTTTAAATTTCCTACACTTAATTTAATTTTAAACCGCCTTAATCGCCGAAAGCTACAGTCGTACACCAAAAAACATAAATAAAGAGTGTTTATTTGTCACAAGAATAACGATCAAAGACGTTCTGCACCACACACTTCGTTTTTAAATAAAGACGGACAAATCCACGTTTAAGATTTCAAGCGATGCCAGAAATTTTCACCGACGGTGTTATATTCGGTTTTCGCCCACAAAATGGCAATGATTAACATTGCCATTTTGTGGGCGAAAACCGAATATAACACGCTTTTGATCGCCACTATTAAAACTGCTTGAATAGAACGAGGTCTGTGGGGGCCATTAGTCGGAATTCCGAGATTTAAGTCGGAATTTCAACATCTAAGTCTGAATTCCGAGATATAAGTCGAAATTTCAAGATCTTAATCGGAATTCCAAGATCTAAGTCGAAATTCCACGATTTAAATAGGAATTTCAAGATATAAGTCGGAATTCCGAGATATAAGTCGATATTCCAAAATTCTAATCGGAATTCCGAGATCCTAATCGGAATTCCGAGATCTAAGTCCAAATTCCTAGATCTTAGTCGAAATTTCGAGATCTAAATCGGAATTTCGAGATCTAAGTCGAAATTCCGAGATCTAAGTCGGAATTTCGAGATCTAAGTCGGAATTCCGAGTCTAAATCGGCATTCCGAGATTTAAGTCGGAATTCCAACATCTACATCTTAGTCGAAATTCCGAGATCTAAGTCAAAATTTCGAGATCTAAGTCGGAATTCAAAAATCTTAGTCGGAATTCCAAGATCTAAATCGGATTTCCGAGGTCTAAGTCAGAATTCCAAGATCTAAGTCGGAATTCCGAGATATAAGTCGAAATTCCGAATCTAAGTCGGAATTTAGAGATCTAATCGGATTTGCGAGATCTAAGTCGGAATTCAGGGATCTAAGTCGGAATTTCGAGATCTAAGTTGGAATTCCGAGACGTAAGTCGGAATTCCAAGATCTAAGTCGAAATTTTGAGATAAAATTCCTAGTTCTAAGTCGGAATTCCGAGATCTAAATCGGAATTACGAGATATAAGTCGGAATTCCGAGAAATGAGTCGGAATTCCGAAATCTAAGTCGGAATTTTCAGATCTAAGTCAGAATTTGTACTGAAAATAAAAATTGGTGTGGCCCTTCTACGCCTTCGTACTTTCTAATACTTTTTATGAATATAACTGTATCTGGTTGAACTGCCAAAGGCACTGCTTAACACTTTACAACTCTGGAATTTTTTTTAATATTTAATTTGCTATAGGGCAGATTTCTATATAACTTTAGTTTCTTATTTTTTTAGATCTACCACCGAGCTACCTTAACAATCCTAACGATTATCAACGATTTAGAGTTGTTAGCAAAAATGGCTCATTGGCAGCCTATCCGGGATTCCAAGTTGATGAAAATGCGCCAATTTCAATTATTGTAGCTGGAGAAGTTGTAATTAAGAACGGCAGTTCAAAATACAATGACATTGTTCTCTATTTGAAAGATATAGAAGTGGAGTTCGGACAGAATCTGGAAAAGAGTTTTAAAGTTTTCGAAAGATTTAATCACACTCCTGATTTAATTTTCCCCGTAAGTATTTTTAAAAATATATCGAAGCTCCAGAATAAGCTTATTTTTTTTATTTTTTCGATATACTGTAATATACGCTTAATTAAAAAAAATGGCGCCTAAAGTTAAAAACGATTTTCCGCAATTTCGTTAAAAAAACCCTTTTCTTCAAAATCACTGCAAAAATACTGAAAAATGCTAGCATACCAAATTGTAGCTTTTTTAATTACAAAGATTTTTTCCTTTGTTAAGATTTCTGTACAATAAATATTTGGCGAGATATGGCCGTTTAAAGCCTCTATTAACGAACGAGCACCACCTTATTCGAGCCCTTTAAACTCTTCAAAACTAAGGGATTTAAAAAGATTTAATTCACACAACCTTATAGCTCCTAAAAAACCCTACAAAATTATTAAAAAAAATTTATCGTTAAAACTATAGAGCTATGTTTAAAAAACCAATCAGTTTTTTTTTCAAAAATCGAATAGCCCACTTCGGAGCATAAAGGTTAATTCCCACATAGCAGTGCCGCAACAGCGCGTCGCGACTACCCATAGCAGTGCAGCAGCAGCGCGTCGCGTCGGGGCTATTCCCACATAGCAGCACAGCAACTAATACTTACAGTTTTCATTCAATCCAGATATTTTCTTTCCTTATTGAATTACTATAATGTTATCATATCATATATTTCAGACCTTTCACTTACTTAAATAATTAGTCTCTTAATTTTGCCTTCCATCTTATAAGCTTCGCCTGGTAATATCTCAATTCTAACTAGTAAACAAAATTCCAGCAAAGTGTATCAACTAAAGGTTCTCGCCCATTAGCGCGACGCGATTAAATGCATCAGGGATACTTTACATGTAATTAAACTGAAGCCCGCCCATCTAGGCGATACGACGCGGCGCGGCGCGACGCGACAGCTCAGACAAGTCGGTATAGCAAGCAAGCGACAATGTCGCGTCGTGTCGCATCGCATCGCGCCGCGTCGCTCTAGTGGGCGAGAACCTTAACAAAGTATAAAGAAACAAAGTATCACTACGAACACAAAACGATTGAGACATGCTTCCTTTTCCCCTCCGTTAAATAATGACCGAATTGTGGCGGCGAAATCTGCCAAACAACAAAAATCCTGAGCAGTGTTTGCTGCTTCCAATTCCCACTTGGCAGCGCAGCGACGCCACGTCACTCAACAGCAGCATACAACAATGTCGAGTTTTTATTGGCACAAGAATTTCCTCGATTTTCCGAAAAACTAGAAAATTTGGAAAAAAAGAAGAGTGCTATCGAGAAGGGGACAATCTAAGCTTTTGAATGATGTGCATTGTTAGCCGATATGGTTCTTAAATATATCTTAATTAGCGATAAACCCCCGCATTTTTAAAAACTCCGGAAATCTAAAAGAACCGTCCTAAGAAAAACCCGTTGTTTATAAAAATACACAAAAAATATTTATTGAGTCTTTCGGAATGTATTTAACACCTTCCAAAGCCCCATTATCCAACAGGATTCGGTAAAATTACTTTTTATAAAATAAATATGAACAGATTTATAGGAGGGTCAAAATATCGAGCAAAAACTAACTATGGCTCGAGTTTTTAATTTTCTTAGGAAACAAAAAAAAAAAAAGGAAACAGTAACAAGATATTATTGCTACACGTTCCTTCTTTTATGTAAACTTTGAATCATGCAAAAATATGCATTTTTACGTGAGTTGTTTAAAAATTAGTTCGTCCGTTTGGAAGTGTAAGTAGCTTAGAGCACCTTTCGAGATATGGGGCAGGTGCAAAAAATACTCGGCGCATTTATGGCCGATTATTGCAAAAACTATAAAATTTTTGACAAAAGTGGTGCATCATTTTTGTAGTTAATAAACTGCTCTTTATTTTCGTTTAAACACGAATTGCGTAAGTGTCATATTTCGGGAGATATCGGCCAAGTTAGTTGAAAAAACGGATTTCCGGGTTCTTGAGGGCCATTTTCAAATCCTTGCGGACATTTTTTTTATATATGATATTTTCAGAGATTAATGTACACATTAATACCTGCAAACTAAAAAAAAATTGTGACGGCCCAACCTGATCTTCAGGTTTAAGGTTTCTTCAAACCTAATTTACTGAACTATTAATAATAAATGCAATTGTAAGGGGTGGTTTTTAATGATTGAAAATTTGCAAAATATTGAAATTGGTAATATTTCAGGCAGTAATATTTTTAATTATTAAATCTGTCAAGCTATTAATTTTTTTGGGGGGTATATCTTTTTTTTTTGTAACTAAGCTATAATAGTAGTTGATTTATGAGGGTTGAAAAGCAACAGCATTCTTAAATTAAATCACTATGATAAATTAATCAATTTTTAGGGTAAATATTTTTTTTTTACTTTAAGCTCTAACAATGAATGAAATATTCTGAAATTGTATTTCAAAGTATAAAACAATCATTATTCAACTAATCCAAACCTAATTTT
>JAHBCN010011206.1:0-29670 GCA_019359885.1 Listronotus oregonensis | reverse complement strand
TTTAAATAGTAAAAAACATGCAAGAACTATTGCCATCCCAATAAAACGGTGTGTCGGCAAAGTATACAGGCGACGCGGCGGCATTTTTTTGATGCCTATGCAGAGGGTTTTTTTTTAAAATGTTTTTCCCCTTTTTGCCGCTATTATGTTTTAAAAGTTTTAATTTAAACGAAAACAATGCATCATCCTTAAAATACATATTGGCAGCAGATTTTGAAAATTAGTTTGTAGGTATATAGTGTACAGGGGGGAGTCAACGATGGCGAGGGTAATTTAATTTAATGCCTTGAATATAAGATGTGTAGATAATGTGCTTATGTAAGTATTAGTTATATGGTTAAATAGTATGTTAAATTTTAACGATATTTTGAATTAGACAGGGCACGTTCTTAAAGTGTTAGGGTGCTACAAAATTTTTTTTTTTTTTAAATTTAAAATAGAATACCTATACCTACTCATATTTTTACAGCTTTGGATTATATTTATTTAATTCTGAAATTCCTATACCTACTTTACATTCTATACCCAGAAAGTTACGTATGTATAAGAATATTGCCATTTAGGATAGTTTGGGTAAAACAATTATTATGGAAAAAGTTAAAAATTGGAAAAAAAAATGAGAATGAACATTTTTAGAATTAAACATTGGGATTAATAATGAAAAATGATAAAATATGTGTGTTCCATTTAAACAATATATCTTTTATCACCATCTTGTGCCCTGTGCAGACATAAAAAGTAGTTTAAAAAATGTGTAACATGCCTAAAAATAAAACGGGGTCCCATGTTTATAAAACTTCCGATCTTATTTTTATTAAAATTATCCTATACATTACTACTGCACTGTATATTGAAATTAATTTAATTGAAATAAACCAAAACAACTCGAGACAAACGAGACAAAACGAGACGAGACGAGACAAACGTTTGTCTCGTCTCGTCTCGACCCTTGTCTCGTCTCGTCTCGCGGCAACTCTAAATATATATATATATATATATATATATATATATATATATATATATATATATATATATATATATATATATATATATATATATATATATATATATATATATATATATATATATATATATATATATATATATATATATATATATAAATACATATATATATATATATATATATATATATATATATATATATATATAAAGATTCTAAATTCTTGGGATTCGGTCTAGGGTGAAGTAAAACTCTTTTTTACTAAACGCCGAGCTTTGGAAATTTTTTTTTTTCCTTTTAAAAGGGTGCAAATTTTTTGGGAGTCTTTATAAGAACATAATCAATTTTTTGTTTTACATCTTAGTGCTAATAATTTTTGAATTTATTAAAGTATCAACTTAACAGTATGTTTCAAGATGTTCTAGAAAACACCAGGATGTATAAATGTTAAAAAAATTTAAATTCAAAAATTATTAGCACTAAGATGTAAAACAATAAATTGATTATTTTCTTATAAAATCTACTTAATATATATATATATATATATATATATATATATATATATATATATATATATATATATATATATATATATATATATTATATATAGATACATTTCTGGGTTTCATATTTAAACATTCAAAATTGTCCTTTTTTTTTAAACAAATCGGTTGAAAATTTGGGAAAAACTATTAAACGGATTTCAAGAAAATTGGCACGTTGCTTCACCATAGCATGAAGTTTCATCTGCTCGAATAGGGTCCTCATAAAATAAAAGTTTTAAAAAAAACGATACAAAAACTAATTTTTTTTTCCCTTGTTCATTTATTTATTGCTATTATATGCAACAAGCATAATACATTTTGCAATTTCTTATAATTTTGTCTTAGAAAACTTTTATCCTCATACATTTTTTCTACGACAGACTTACAAAATGCTGTGGCTTTAAGTAGTAGAAAATCTTTTTTAAACTTTTTATATTTTGTCTATTTGACAGCTGGGATCTTTTTGGGGAAAGGAGCATATCTCGATCTTATCCATAATGTATTTATTATTATGAAATACATGATACACATAACAAGACGTTATCCAATATACTTGTATTTAGGGAATGGTGAGACCCGTCAGAATTTTGTATGATTGTGTCTTTTAAAAAAGATACATTCATATAGTTTGTGGATTTTAAAAGAGACACGGGTCATGACATATGTGACCACAGTTAAGAACCGCTAATGTACGCTATGCATGTTGCACACCGTGGATACCAACATGAAACATACCTGTCGCTTGGTTGGCAATGGTTTTTAAAACCCTCTAATGAATTTAACACTCCCTGATTTAACATAACTCTTTTCTGGGATTTACCGCATGCTATATAAATTAAACCTTACCCGTTTTTAGTTGGATGTACTAGGTGGTAGGCCTTTTTTGGGGAAAACCCTTTTTAAAAATCAAAATTTTCCTCGTAAAGATTCAAAATATTTGTTAAACATATAAAATGTGAAAAAAAAAAACAATTTTTTCCAGTTTATTTGCTTATTACATTACTCTGTAAGTATTTGGTCGGAAGAAAAATTATATGGAATAAGACATCGCAAAATGCAATGTTAGTTGAAAAAAAAACGTCCCTGGTTGCAATTTTTTAGACCTTGTAGATTTTTTTGAGGATCTAAATATTTGGTAAAAAACATCATGCAATAGAAAAAACCCCCAAATTCCGTTGAATTTAGTGTAATAGTTTTTCACAATAATTTAGCGATCCAATATCTTTTCAAAAAATTGTCAAATTTGCAATTTGGATAAAGTTTACAATTTTGGTTCACTTCATTTTACAATATACCTAAACAATATTTTAAAAAAATTTTGGATACAGATCGTTTTGTTGATAACACGGCCATATTTTACTCGGGAAACTCCTGGCTTGATGCCAAAAACAAGGCGGAGTCTGACTTAAGTGATATTTTTAAGTGGTTTTAGTGCAACAAACTACACTAAATCAAGAAAAAACTAAATTTGTGCCTTTTGCATCATATATTAACAATTTACCGGAATTTTACTTTTGAATGTAGGAAGAAATATACAGGGTGTTTCAAAAACATGGACCATCGTCGGGGGTAATTTTTACTTAAAAAAGTCCTATGCACATGGGTCCAAACGCATGGTTTCCGAAATACAGGGAGTTAAAGTTTCATTTTTTTTTTAATTTTTTTCAAAAAGACCTAAATACCACTCAACCGATTTTAAAAGAAACTTAGAACTTGAAAGTGTATTAATAAAGTGGGATAGTTTTAAGTAAAATCTGCTTACAGCTGCGCCAGTGGCGTCGTACGGGGTAACTGTAAAAATGTATTTAGAGAAAAAATATTGCGCCACTGACTTTTGCCAATTTTGATGCACCAGATATGAAGCTTATTACATAAGCCACAAAAGTTACCTCTGGTATTTTTTCGTTTGGGGTTTCCCTTAGCAGATATGGTTATTTTTATAAAAATGCAAAGTACCCATTCATCGGCGTAATGAAAAAAGTAATCGTAGAAACACCATGATTATTCAAAACTCTTGTTTTTGTACAATAAAACAATTGACTTAGTATCAATTATTGACGTATCAATTTTCCATCAATATTTTTGGGTTATTGGAAATCACATATTGGTCCTGTTGTTCTACCGAATCGTCTTGAACAGGAATCATATTTAAATTTTTTTTTAAAAAAGATTTGCCGAAGTTACTACCACTTTTGTGAGAAATGGTACAATGCGGTTCCAACATATTTAGCTGACACATAATTTACCGATGGATTGGTTGGAGGTCCAGTGCCATGGCCACCTGGATCTCCGGACCTGAATCCACTATATTTTTATTTGTGGGGTCATTTAAAAGAAATAGTTTATAAAACACCATTAAATACACAAGAAGAATTATTGGAAAGAATAGAAAATGCATTTGTCATCATTAGAAAGATCACAATATTTGCAGAAGAAATGGAAGATCTTTGCGGAGAAGGTTAAATGCTTGAAAAAACGCTAATTTGGTCACTTTCAACATTTTCTTTAGCTTTAAGTCAATTGTGTATTGTACAAAAACAATAGTTTTGAATAATCATGGTGTTTGTACGATTATTTTTTTTATTACCCCGACGAAGGGGTTTTCTTTGCCCCTTTTTAAAATTAATTTTCGGGGAAAACCCAAAAAAAAACACCAAGAGGAAACTTTTTTAAAAAAACTTTGAAAGGGGCTTTAAAAATTTGGAAAAGTCATTGGCACTATTCTTTTTCTAAATACTTTTTTTCATTTTCCCCCAACCCCAGCTTTAAAGCTTAAAACTATGCCCCTTTTTTAATAATTTTTTTTAATTTTTTAAAATATTTGGGAAAAAATTTTAAAAAAATTAAATTTAACTCCCTGTTTTTCCCCCGGGGCCCCCAAAGGGGTTTTTTTTTTTTTTAGTAAAAACCCCAAGACGTTTTCCGTTTTTAAAACACCCTGTATATTTGGGGAAAATGACAGTATTAAATATTTGGGGGAATTTTAATTTGGGGAACCAAAACCTTCGATGGGAAAACAAATAAACCATATACTTTCAAAAACCAGATTTCTTATTACTGGGTTTTGGGGTTAATCCCCAATTAAATTTTGGCATTTCTGGTTGGGGCAGTGTTGGGGGTTGTTATCTAAATAAACTAAAGGGCACAAAAATGGATCATTAAAATTATTTTTAATAGAAACAAGAAATATTCTAGTGATCAATTATTTTTGAGGCGAAAGTATTTGATATTAGACAACTTTATTTTTTAATATTTTAATGTTAGTGTTTTAAAAAATTATACAAAAAAGGGTTACTCAAAATAAACACAGGAAAAAAAAAGATTGTATGGTGGTTCCGATTAGCAGAAAAAATTAAAAGGAAAAAATTTTTTTTTTTTCTTACCCCCAAATTTTTTTTTTAATTTGCTACCAAAAACCTTAAAGAAATGATTTTTTAAAAATTATTTAAAAATGAAAAAAAAAACTGGTTTTTACAAAAAAATAGAAATAAAATACGATTTTTTTTTTTTTATAAAAGTAGTTTTAAAAATTGAGATTTAAAAAATTTGATTGTAAAAAAAATTCTCGTTTTTGTGACTTTTAACGCAAATGTGATAGTTTTACCAAATAGTGACTTTACCCAAATAGTGTCATTCCCCGGGGCATTACAAAAAAGCGCTAACAAGCAACAAATGTTGCTTCTGCGCTTAAAAGTTTATTTAAATGTTTATAAAAAAATTGAAAATTTTTTTGGAAAATAAACTTATTTATTATTATTATTATGGACCTCAGACATTTGGGGTTTCCGTTTTGCTATAGTGGAATCCCTAGTGTTAAATTTTTTTTTAAAAAAAAAAAGAAATTGGGTTATTTAAGAGTCTTCGATATTTTAAAAAGGTTTTTTTTTTGCTGAAAACTTATCGCCGCCAATGTCAAAAAAAAAAAAGATTAAAAAACTGGTAAAAATGCTTCTTTTTGATCAGGGCCGGAGCAAAGGGGGGGGAAGGGGGGGGGTTTCCCCCCCTAGGTAAAAGATGGGGGTCCCCAAATTTTTTTTTAAAGGGGGTCAAACTGAGATAGATTTTTTTTTTTTTAACGCAATCACCCAAAAAAAAAGGATACTATTTAAAAAAAACATCAGCATCCCAAAAAATTTTACATTTGCTATTCTGTAACCGGGTTTAACCTTAAAAAGTTTTTTTTTTGCGGCAATTTATCATATCTGTAAACATACGGGCTTTGATACAGATATTAACAATGGAATCTTTCTGATGCTGTATTAAAATTTTTAAAAAAATTAAATTTTTGGGGAAAATTTTTGTTTATCTTATAAGATCACCGACAAAGTTTATTAGCTAACAGTAAATTATATAAATTTTTTTTCAATATTTTTTTTGGTTTTATTTTTCATATTCACTACCTTCTGCTTAAAGTGCATCAGTGCAAATACTAATACTTGTTCTTTTTTGTGTTAGTGATGGTTAGTTAAGAATGGTTTTTTTTTAAAAAAAAATTTTTTTTTATAGAAAAAATATTAAATGTATAAAATACAAAAAAAAAAAAAAAGGGGGCCACCCCTTTTAAAAACAAAAATAAATGGAGTCTTTTACAAAAAGTAGGGGAATTTTTGCAGACATTACAAAGACACTGTAAGTCTCGGGGGGAATCACAAAAAAGGGTTTTTGACCACTACCTGCATATTTTTTAAACCCTTTTTTTTTTAAACAATTATGTAAAAATAGGTGAAATTGCACCAGTAAAATTGAATTCTAGGAATATGGTTTGGGGAAAAATTTTTTTCTGCCTTTTTTTTTGGTCTTCTTAAGAAAGTTTGAAAATTTAGAAAAGCCCAGTGCTATAGAACAATCTTGTTCACGCATGCAGAGAAAAAAATCAAGCAGGTAGGGGGAAAGGGGTGAGTTTGTGCAAAAAAAAAGGTCAGGCCCCAACATAATAAATAATTGTAACTATGTATAAAGTTAACAAATGATAAATTCAAATTTTTAAAACACTTTCACTTTTTTTCTGATTTTTGTTTAACTTTTTTTGGGTTTTTAAGGGGAAAATTACAGAATATTTAAAATTATTTAATATAATTTTTTTTTTTCCATATTTTTTAAAATTAAACGTCGAAAAAATTTTTTAGTAATTTTTTTTGAAAGTTGCCCCTTCCCCTTTTGATCAAATTTGGTATACGGAGGATTTTTGGGGGGCTGATTACGAATCTGAAAAAAATTTTTCGTCAACGTTTTTTCCCCGATATTCATCATCAAATTTGAAAATCCCCAATAACCTTTTTTACACTATTTCTCCTTCTTTTTTACAGAATTTTGATTTTTACTTACATTAAAAATTTTTTCCAAAAAAACTTTTAAAAAAAAATTTTTTTATACTTATTTTTTTTTCCATTTAATTCAAACATCCAATTTCCACACCCCAGCGTGGCCGCAACGTATACACTAGTTATTTTGTAAGCAAACATGCCTGCTGCCTTTGAACTTAAAAAATTTGCAATTTAATGGAGAAAAAAGGGTAAAAAAAAAAAAAATACAAGGTTTTAAAAAAGGGTTTATAAAATTTGTGTGCCCTTTTTGTAAAAACCAAAAATTTTGTACAAAAAAGGAAGAAATAGTGAAAAAAAGGTTTTTTTGATTTTCAACTTTTTTGATGAATATCTCGGGGAAAAGAAAAAATTTGGAAAAAAAAATTTTTTTAATTCTTCAACCCAAAAAAACCCCCTATTCCCCCTTTGGTCAAAATCGGGGAAAGGGGCAACTTTCCTTAAAATTTTTTTTTGATTTTTTTTGGTCAGCGCCTCCGTATGGAACTCATCGAAACTAATCGAAATCGGTAAGGGTCAAGCAAAGTAAAAAAATACCTTGATTTAGATTTTTTGTTTGTTTTAAAAGGGTCATACAATATTATATAAATTTATAATTTGAAAAAAAAATACAATAAAATAATGTCACGTCATGCAGATAACATAAATAAGTTTAACGATAAGTATTTTTTTTTACATAAATTTTTTTTTTAAAGATTTTTTAAAACAAATTTTAAATTTTAATCTAAGACCAAAAAAAGGGGTGAAAAGTTTGGAACCGTTTAAGTGGGACTAAAAAAAAATGCTTATAAGTGACACTATGTTTACTCTTTGGGGAAAATTTCCAAAAGAGGAATTATACTTAAAACCCCCCTTGGAACAGAAGCCGTGAAAATACCCAAAAAAGGACATACCTTTTACAGCCTGTCGGTGGGTAAGAGAACAAAGCTTTTCTGTAAGCATGTGACGGTATACAAATTTTAAAAAAATTGGCCCCGGGCGCCAAAACCCCCCCCCAATAAGAAGCTGTTCGCTCCGGCCCTGCTTCTGATAATATATCAAACTATCAATGGGCAGATTTTTTGTCAAATACAAGGGTTTAAAAAGTTGACAGGCGTTTACAGCGGAGCTATAAAAAATGGCAATTTATTTAAATTTTTTTGCACATGTACACATATATTAAATTATTTTTGGTCTTATTCGTAATTATATTTTATTAATAAAATTATTTTAAAGGGAAAAAAAATTTTAAATTTTATTTATTTAAATAAAATTATATTAACAAATGTTTATTACTTTAAAAAATTGCTGAGAGGAAAATTTTCATTTAAAAATAGCATATAAAAGCTTAAGATCTGTAGAAAATTTTAAAAAAAAAGTCTGGTTAATATTCTAGACCCTATATACATTATTTGCAAAATTGTTCTTTTTTTAAAGGATTACAAAATTATGGTGCAAAACCTATCCTAAATTTTCCCCAAAAAAAATTTGGGGACGATGTTTTATCAAAAAATCAAGTTTTTTTTCCAAATATACAGGTCCTTGCTAGGGGCTCAAAAAATCTACGCAAAAAACTTTTTTTTTTCCTTTTTTTTTTGGGGTTTTTTATTTTGCAACAAGCGCAATAAATTTTGCGTTTTTTTAACCCCCTGTATCTAATAAAAAATTTGGTTAAAAACTTTTTTTTTTTCAATACTGTTTAACACTTTTTATCGTTAATAGCAAATAAAACAGAAAAAAAAGTTTTTATGTTTTTTTTTTTATTTTTTTTTAAAAAACGTTCCAAAATTTTTTTAAAAGGGGGATTTTCGATTCTTTTTTAAAATTTTTCTTTTTTTAAAGGGGTTTTTAAAATTTTGGCCAGTATGTCACAGACATACTTTTATGTCCGAACTTAGGGGAAATAATCGATTTTTCCAATTTTAATTCCTGACTCACATTGCCCCCCTTTCTTCAATATCTACAATTTTTTTAAGCAAAACACTTAACCTAATTATGAATTCCATTGTTATTTTACCCAATAACTATTTTCTTTTTTTAAAGTATTCACTTACATAATGAAAAATTATAAATAACATTTAAGTCATTAACTTTTTTTTTTACTTTAAGGATTACAAAATGGCAACATAAAAAAATTTGATCTTAATTCAAAAAATTTTTATGATTTAGCTAATTATATGCCTTGGTATAAGGTTAATTATTAATTAAAAATTAAGTTCAAAATAGTTAAAGACCAAAAGGGGGAAAAAAAGGGAATTCCCAAAACCCCCTTTTTACTTTGAAAATTGATTTTTTTTGGGAAAATTTTATTTTTTTTATAAAAAAATTCTATTTTTAGTTTTTTTTTTGTATTGTTTTTATAACAATGTAGTTTGAAATTTTAAAGTTTTTAAATATGTAATTTTATAGTTTAATAAAAAAAAATTTTTTCATATTTCAACCCCATTTCATTTCAAGGTTAAAGAGTTTAACAAGTAATTGGTATTTTGTGACATTTTCCTCTTTTCCCTGGGGCCTTTTTGTTTGTAACTTTAAAGAGGATTTTTTTTTCCCGTATCTCAGTAACCTGCAATATTTTTTTAGGACATGTGTAAAAAAAAGGAATATTATGACTGTTCCAAGTAAAGTTAGTATCTAAACCAACCCCTTTCTCCAATTTTAAAATAAGAAAGGCAAACATTTATGCATTTATATAATTAACGTGCAAGTTCAATTTTAAATTTTTTTAAAAAAGGGCCCCTTTTAAAAGGGGTATCATATAGTTTAGCCACTGATGGAATTATCTGCTTTTACCCCAAAGACATATTCTTAATTTTGTTAATATTTTTACTAATTTGAAGTAGCAGCGTTGATTTTAAAAAAACCCAAACATTTATTTAAGATAAAATAAAATTACAATTATAAAAATGGGTACCAAATTTTAACATAAGGTTATAAGTCTTCGACGGACTTTCAGAATATCCTAAATTCTTATAAAAAACTATATTATTTTAAATTTTAAACAGTATTTTAATTAAAATATTTGTTTAAGTAATTATATCCTAAAAACGTTGTAAGATTTTCAGCGAAACGTTAATATGTGTTTTAATTTTCGAGGTCTTTTTTAAGGTTATTTCTTTATTTTGTTTCAGATGAACTGCAAGTCTATAACGGTAAATAGTGTCTATGCACACACGCAGATTTATAAACTGGAATCAGGAACGAAGCGGTCCCAGCTTGGCTGGTACCCAAGCAAACATTTTTAATAAATGAATCCACCATAATAATATAGAACCATATCCATAGAAGGTTTTTATATTACAGGATGTGTAAAATTAGCAAAAAATTTAGGAGCCTTTGCGGTTGGTGTGGCCATTGCAAAGAAAACTTCCAAGAATCTTATTTTTTTTATAGTACATACACTATTTCTACTCTTCTAATCTGTACACCTTGTCAGTATCCACAGCTCTTTGATTGCAAACAAAAAATAAAAGTTTGCATTTTTAACAAAAAAGCGTTCTCTGTAGCATATCAACGAGCTGTGGGGGGCCTTTTTCCCCTTAAAAAATTAAAAATTTTCCCCCTTCCTTTTAAAGGAATAGCAAAAAAGAATTCCTTCTTATGCCCTAAGCCTTAGGCAACACAAAATGCTACTCTCACGCATAGCCATACAAGCCAGCTTGAGAACTATCGTAGTATATAATTTTTTCTCTTCTTCATCTATATAGTAACTAGACTGTGGAACCTGCTGCGGAGATACAGCTTTAGAGGCTCAAGATACGTTGCGCAGTGTTAATCATAAAGACATCTAGACGATTGTGTAGTATACCGCGTGATGCAAGAGTAAAATGATACTTGATGATATAATATATTGACAAATTTGACGTGTTTTGCTAAGTCACGTGACTTCCGGTGACTTTCGGCTTAACCAAAAGCAGCTTGAACTTTATTTTTAATAAGACGCCCTGTTTTTTTATTTTTTTATGTACTTTTAAATGGGATGATACAATTTAAAACTTCGCCAATGTTTATTTTAAAAAGGAAAAATTTTTTTTTTAAAAAAAAATATTGACAAAGTTCCTTTTATTTAGTTATTTATAATGGGGACCTTTAGTTTGGTATTAAAATTTTTTTTCCTGGATGTCAAACTTTGACATATGGGATACCGTTAGACTCAGAATGTTCCTAAAAACCCCAAATATTTAAAATATGTGGGGTTTCTCTTTAAAAAAAATTGAAAAAAAAAACCCACCAAAAGACAAGCAACTTGTAAAAAACGTCAAATTTGACAATATATAATGCCCCAAATTTAATTTTTTTCTATCTTAAAAATGAAAAAAAAAGGTTAGAAACCCTTTTTCTGGATCATCCGGTAAACAGTATGTTAACCCTTTCCAACGTCTTTATTTCTTAAATTTTTTTGGTTTTGGGTTTTTTCAAGTTTAGTACAAAAATTCATGCTAATTTATCTGCACACTCATCATGAAAAATTACATATCTCCTTATACCATCGTCTGGCCTTAAAAATTCGGTAATTTATAAGTTAGATAATTTTTTTTATTCCGATTTTTTAAAAAAAAACAAAATTTAAAAAAAATTTTTTTTCATAGGTTATAAGTTCTTAAGTTACTTTAGTACTTTAGTTTCTACATTACTGGCCCAGGTAAATACTATGATTTAACATTTTAGATGACTATGTCAATGTTTTTATTTTTTTTTTTTAATTTTTAATTTTGTCAACTTTGTCAATGAAATGTATTTTATGCAAGTAAGAATTTCCATCAAAGTTAATATATTAAAGGCTTTAAGTTTTTTTAGTCCTAGAAAAAGAAATATCCCCGTTCTATTTATTGTAATAGTATGTAATGATTTTTTATAAAAGGTGTACAATTTGAAAAATTTACATTAAAAAAACACAGCTTTAAAAAACCCTACAGTACTTTTTTTTAATATTGAAATTCGAATTTTTAAAAAATTTGATAAATAATAATGAGCCACGAAGTAATAAACAAATACATAAAAATTCTTGCGTCTATATAAACAAATGGTACAATAAATAAAATTACACGATCCACTTTTGTCTTATCTTTTTTGGGAAAATTTTTTTTTAAAAATTAAAAATTTGGGGTAGAACAATTAGATAATTTTTTGTGCTATTTAATTTTTTAAGAAACAATTTTAAATTTTTTTTATTTTAGGTAAAGAAATCTAATTATAGAAAAAAAATTATTTTTTTTTGTATCCTTTTTTGGGGGACATTCTTTATTTAAAATAATATTTACTACAGACGCAGAACGAGCCTTTTTTAAAGCAAAAAAAAAAATAAACCAAAAATCTTACAATTATTATTATGTATGGTTTATCAAAAATTTTTTTTTTGTTAATTTTTTTTAAAAAACGTTGTTTGTTACTTGGGGGAGAACTAAACCAAACCAACTAAACTACAGAAGTCTTTATTATAATTCAAAAGGGAAAAAAATTTTCCTATATTTTTTTGGTTTTTAAAAAACGATATATTAACACTATCCCCCCACTAGCATGTCTCTTTTAAAGGGGGGTTTGAAGCACTCCAACTGCAGCCAAGGAAAAAAACCACTAAGCCTACCCCCTCTTGGTATAATTATTAATGGAGGCGAGGTTGGGGGGTACAGGTTTTAAAAAACCAAAGGTGCTCTGGGCCCCCCCCATGACACACCAGAAAACGAAAAAATTACAAACCCAATATTTGAGATGGGCAGTGATACAATGCCAAAACGGATAAATACACACACCCCAAAAAAAACCCAGCATACCTGGGACGGTAGTGAGCGACCCCCGGGGTCAGTCTGGAATTTGGTTTTGGTATACCGATGGCCCCAAGACTGACAATGGAGCCGGCGGGGGAATAAGGTATCCCCCCCAGGTTCAATGCTTATGTTTCCCCGGGGGGAAATACCCCACTTTTTCCCCGGGGGGGAAATATATGCCATTGAACTTTGTCCCCCAGAAATTTGGGGGAAAAGGGGCAGGGACATTACTATCTTTTTGATAGTCAAGCGGCCATAAAAGTTTGGGGCATCCCAACAAGTCAACTAAGGTTGGTTTTTAACCCCGTCTGAAGCCCCCCAAACCTGGCTAACCACAACAAAGTTACATTTTCCCGGGGGAACCGGGGAATAGGGGGCAATGAAAATGCAGACTTCCGGGCCCGGGGCGAGGCTCCAAAACAATGTTTGTGGGTCCTAAACCCTTTTTTTGGAACCCCAAACCCCTTGTGGCTACATGACTCGGTGGATTCAAACACAACATCAGTCATACTGGAACCACTTCCCCAAGGGCCCCAAAATCACAGTAAATCAATGCTGGACTCACCATCGAAATTTTTTGAAGTGTGAACTACTAAAACTAAATAGAATCAGTTGGGGGATAGTAAGGATTAATAACCGGACACTCCCCCCCAAAAAACATATGCACACTATGGGCATCTATGGGGGAAAACCCATTTGCAGACTATGTCCCCAAAAGAGGAAGAGACAGCCTCTCACATCATATTGAGCCCCCTGCACTTACATACTGGAGAACAAATCAAAACCTCATGGTGGACACTAACCACCAGGAGGCTGGACCCCGAAAACAGTAAAAGGCTACTACAGCTGTCTAAGGTGTAAAACCCTTTTTTTCTAAACAAATACACAAGATACAACAAGCCCACCAGGGAGGCGGACAAAACCTCAACTTTTATTTCTTTATCAATCAATCAATCAATCAATCAACACTATCCCAAAAAATTGATAAAGTTTATAAAAAACAATACATAAAAAAACAAAACAAAACACATTATTTTTATAGAACAAAATTAATATTAATAGGCTAACTTTTAGGTTAGGAAAACAAAAAAGTAAAGCTCTGGAGATGACATTCTTGGGTAAATGGCGATTTACCTCAATTTTTTTCTTAATCAAATGTTGCTGGATTTGCCGTAATTATGGCAGAACCTTTAATAGCAGATTGGCAGATCGAGTTAATAGTCCAGTAAATAAAAGGGAAAAAGCTGTAAATAAATCTTTACATTTTTTTCCCTTGTGGCGCAATTCTTAAGTCTTCGGGGTTTTCGAGGAAAAAAGTTTATCAACATTAACAGGTGGAAAAGGATTGAAAATGCCCCTCAAGGTCCAAAAAATGGGTTTTCCGCTAATATCCCAAAATATGGAATTAAAGGATTTTTGTTTAAACAAAAAATAAAAGATCCCTTGTAATCTAAAAAATTTCCTTAAATTTTTTTTTTAAAAATCAATAGTTTCGAGATAACGTTACCCAAAAGTCCCCTCATTTCAGCTGCCGCTCTACCGCTAGAATGCCGATATCTTGATGAATTCACTTATAAGCGGGCGGACGAATTGTCCCATTACTGGGGATAGGGCATTCAATCCCGGAAGGAATTTGCAATCCCGGATTTCGGATAATCAATTTTAAATCCGGATCCGGATTGATCCGGGGCCACCAAAATTCATTATGTGAAAATATGTTTTTCCTATTAATAGCTAAGTAACACCTTTCATTAAAAATCCTTTATTTTAGGTAACAACATAACCTAATGCAAAATGAAACGTCTTCTTATCCAGTTTAAAGGAACAACAAAATTATTAAAGTTTAGAAAGAAATTTTCAGAAAAAGAACGTTTAAAATCAAATTTGTTTTTTAAAAAATGTCTTAAGAAGACGAGTTGATCTAGTGTGTTTCATTAAACTAGACCTTATTTTATTGCATAATATACTAGCTATTGAAAAGGTCCTTTCGGATTCGACGCTGGTAGGAGGAATCGTCATAAATATCATATGCCAACTGCAAATAAAAACCTCGTTAAAAACCTTTTCAAAGAATTCCATTTCCTGGAATATAGTTTGTGATATTTTCCTATTATAATATTTCTCTTGAGGTTTTGAACATGTACTTTTTCCAGAGCATCTCTCAATTTTTTTTAAGCGACCTTTTTTCCCATCCTTTTTAATTAAATCGGCAAGGGGCACGTCATCTTCATCTTCATTCCTTCTCAAGAAACCTACATTTTCCACTCTTGGAGATAACCAGTAGAGTTTACAAATTTTTTTAGTTTTTGGATCTTTCTTGTTCAATTTTTTTCTTGTTGGGTGCTATAAAAAGTTCATCTGTCTGATTTTTTGTCAGCGTGTGCAAATATCCTAGGATTGAAGATAAAACTTGACGTTGCCTAATCCTTGTTCTTAGTTGTATTTATAATTTCTTAAAGGAGATTTTTTGTCCCCAGATAATAAATTTTAAGACAATATCTGCTTTAAATAAATTCTTATCTCTTTAAAGACAATGCCTCAACGGTTGTTTTTACAGGACCCTAATATTTGGACTATTTCTCTTATTATGTTGAATTCTGATTCGGTTAAAAAGATTTTCAGGGCCAAAGTTACGTCAATACACTTTAAAAAAAATATAATAAGAAAAATTAACCGAAAATCCGGGACCAGTGGACGATAATCCCGGGATTTCGGGGCTGAAAAATTAGGCGGGATCCGGATCCCGGGAACGAATCCGGATTGAATGCCCTACTCGGGGAGTAATGTACATTTTTTAATTATTCAAAGTTCATCGGAATGGAAAACCCCGAACCTATTATTGCATATGAGTTTGGGTCCATTCTGATTTTTCTAAATTTTAAAAAAGGGAAATTTTTTTACAATATTTTAAGAGTATCTCTTTATTGATTTTTAAAAAAAAAATGTTTTTATTAACATTTTTTTTTTATAATGAGACCTTAGCAAGTGTTCAATGACTTTAGAAAATTTTCTTTATCATCTTTCTTGCATTTTCATAAAAACTTGTTTTGCCCATCTGCATTTTTTAGTAAGAAACTACTACAACACATCTATCCGTTTTTGCGAAAAATTTTGGTGTTGCGAAAAAAATGGTAGGGACCCATTTTATAGATTTCGAGGTGTTCTTCATTTTTCGTCTACACAAAAAATTTTTAATTCGCATATTTTGGTCGATATTCGCGGGAAACTCATTTTTGGGACTATGGAGGGCCATTTTCGCGGGTTCCCCGTCATAATCGGATAAACTTTTTTCGCTCAAAGCATCCGCAAAGACCTAAAATTGCGCCAAAAGTGAAAACTGTACAGATTTATTTACAGCTTTGGTACTTTCAGTTCTTCATTTAAATGGACTATAATAATTTTCTGACAAAAAAATATAAAATTTAAAAAATTTTTCCCTCTTTTTTAACTAAAAAAAGTTTACAGCACAAAATGACGACAATTGCACGACATTCTCTACATGAAAACATCTTTAAAAAAATAATTTTAAAACAAAGTTATTGGCTTACGTACAACTAAAAACTTAACAGTAATGGAAATTTTTTAGTAAGCTTTTCACTTTCCATACAGATTACATTGTGGCAATGAATCAAACCAAGGCAAGAAACTTAATGAAATATGGTAAAGTCTTAGGTCGTTGGTCTCTACCTATGGTACTTTTAATACTAATTAATAAATACCTTTAATTTAATAAAAGTGCTGAAAATAATTAATTACTTTTAAAAAATCTTGGTATTTTTTTAAAAAGGTTTCGAAGGAAAACAGCAGGTTTTAAAATAAAATGAGCAGGTCTAAATTACTTTAAAATAGCTGTAAAGTTTTTTTTTACTATCAACTAGAAAAAAAATATAAAGGATGTTCATATTCATATTCAAGTGTTTGAGTCCAAAACTCATTTTAAGAAAAAAAATATATGAACATATATCTTTAACGATTGAACTTTTGAACTATAGGGTAATAAAGTTTTCAAAAAAAAATAATTTCTATAGTGTTCCGATTTTTTTGAGTTTTTTGGAAGATTTTTTTTTGTTCCAGGCGATCTGCCAATTCATATGGGTCAATAGGGCTGTGCAGGCACAGTCACTATATCCCGGAACCAGGACCGAAGTGGTTCCATTCTCTAGGAACTTTCTAGGTGAGTAATCCCAACAAAAACATAGTAAAACATGAATTTGTCACAAAACTATAGAACATATTTACAAAAAAAAAATTTTTCTGAAACATCTGTTATACCATTTTAGATATGTTTATGAAACGGGCTGTGCATGTACTATGCAATTGAGGGTATTTTATGGCGTAGATTTTTTCATTGGGTTTTTTTTTATAAGCTGATCACGTTTTCATATAAATTACCTCCTTTCTTCTCTCGAAAAATGCACCCTTTTTTCCAGTGGTTATTAAAAAATGTTAAACAACTTCCAGTCTAGCAAAGGGATCTTAGATAAAAGAGTGGATAAATGGCAGATATCAAAGTTAATAATTTTAAGATTGTTAAACAAAACACGACTCAAAGACTTTGGATAATTTTAACAGAAACAAGCTGATTGGTGGTTAGAAACTATGAGCGTATTCTGAATTGAGACAAAGTGATTTAGTGGCCCATAGGAATATATCAACCAATCAGTCTCGGGGTTATATAAACTTGTAGAAGAAACAAGACTAGTGGAAGAATTGGTATAAAAGAAAATTGGAGATTAGGCATAAAAAGCCCAGGAGGCTGTGCTGCCTCCAGTAGTAAATCAAAACGGTTCCCAGGAGACAAAAAGTGATTTTGTGTATATGAATTATAACATAACTAAGAATTCCCTAAGAGCCCGTATAGTGGGTAACTTCAGCAATATGAGTGTTTTAAAATTGTATATTTTTTTGATTTTTATATGTTCGCTAGACTTAGGTAAAATATAATTTCAAGGCATAATTACCTAAAACAAAAAAAAATATTAATGTTTTAATAAATATATTTAAAGCATAAAGAATAAGGAAATAGAGCAACTGCCAATTTTATTAAACCGGTGAGTCAAATAAGACACTTGTGCCTTAAATAACACCAAGTCTTAATTTTTCCCCTGCAAGTTTTGGGTAATTTTATATTAACATTATAATGACTTAACAATAATTGTCAAAATTTAACAAAATTTATCTTTATTCAATCAAGGATTTTTATATGAATAAAATTTTGTAGCAACGAAATAGATATTTTCATCAACAAAGTTTTAAAAGAAACATTTTCTGACAGTTTATATACCTTTAAGATAAATTTAATTAAATCAAATTTAAACAGTTTTTATACAATTTTGATGTGTGAAATTTTCTTACCTGCTTAAAACTTAAATTAAGGAGAGGATTCTGTGCTACACACGAATATTAAAAAAAAGTAACCTGTCTCATACGCGGATTATCAGGTAAAAATTATATTATTTATAGGCTGTGTATAGCTATATTATGTACTGCTGTGTAAAAAATTAAATTGTAAATTTTAACAAAGAAAACTTTTCATAACAAAACACCATTTATTATTAATTTTTTTCATTTATTAAAGTACCTTTCAATTAATTATACATTTTACATTTGATAGGTCTGACATCTAAAACAATATGATTTAGCATATGGAAAAAAAAGTTTAATCCAGAATTTAAATATGGCCATTGAATTATCACGTTTTAACCCAAAAATATTGACATTTACTGTAGTTTCCACCCATATTGCTCTATTTTTTCCTAAATAGCAACTTACCTGACTTAAGGCTTTGATTTCCGTTATTTTTAATGTATATTTTCATTTTTTAATTTAGTTTTTAACTCTTGTCTACAATTAAAATTTAATTCGACCACGACAACCAAGCAAATATTCAGTTCTAATCTCAAAAGTGAGTAAGATTATAAGCCACTAATAAGCTGATAAGAAAAATAAATAACTTGGAAGGTTAAAAGCACAATAAGTAGAGATCAAAACACAATTGCGATAATTTTTGAATAAACATTAATTATTGCCTTCGTTATCAGCTAATTTTATAGACAAACATGTATAGTTACTTTTGTTATAATAACTTTGGTACTCGACATAATTTAGTACGACTTACGTAAATGCGCTATTTGCAATGTTAAGGTTAAACTGTACTGCGTGACATGGAAAAAACACTGAGAAAATAAAGGATTCCGTAAGGTAAACAAGGTAATATGTAAATGCCCCAGTTTAAGTACACATACAAAATTATATATTTTCATTTTGTAGTTCTTATGTTGATTTGTCTTCCAGGTTTTTCCATAAAACTTTGATTTATTTTGCGAATACATTTTAAATTAGTCTAGTCAAAAAGTTGATTTCTTGCGAAAATTAGTTACGAGTCTCCTAAAAATATGATTGATGGTTTAAACGACTCGAAATGACATCTAGAAAAAGACGTATTTTGGATATTTCCTGCAAAAAAATTAAAATTGTTATTAACAAAAAACTATTTAAAAAAATAACCGTCTACCTTTTTGGCAAAATCTCAAAAAGTGTAAGTGATATGTCAAATATTATAAAAGTTTGTGACAGAGCAGAAAATTTCAGTAAAAAAGTTCTTGATTTCCGAAATTGTAGCCCCAATATTTAACCTTGAAAATCGGCTTTTGCGCGGCTTTTTCGGCATGCGTGCGCCACCACTGTAGTGAACGTAGCTTTTAAAGATTTTCTTCTATGCAATTAAATGTTAATTTAAAAAATTTAAAAACTTCTGGTGTCATCTAGATACTTCAAAAAATATGATTCTGCGATTATAAAAGTTTTATCACTATTTTTTAAAAGTTTTTTAACTGTGAATTTACAGTTTTTGTAAGTCATAAAAGGCGGTATAAAATTTTAAATAATTATTCTATACTTTTTTGTTTCTTGGAGCCCTTTTTATAAACATACTCAACAGGGTGACATTATGAAAGTTTATATAAAAAAAATATTTTATTAATTATTAACTTTTGAAGTAAAAAAATGTGAAAAATTTAAATAATGTTTCTTAAATATACATATATTTTTTTAAATTTTAAGCTGTTTCTGATTTTATCTTCATGTTAGGCATTTTAAAATTACTTCTTAATTTTTTTTTACTGTCATTTCTTTATAAATTGTTTGTAAACAAATGGATTAATTTAATATTTTTGAGAATTTTCTTCACCATATTGTTAGCGTAAGAAAATAGTGATTAATTAAAAAAAAACAATATTTTATTGTATATAATCGTTTTTTTCATATTTTTATTATTAAAATAAATTTTTAAGGAATCCTTTTTTTTATCATTATTTTTTTACGCTAACAATATGGTAAAAAAAATCAAAAATATTTTATTAATCCATTTGTTTATAAACAATTTATAAACAAATGGCAGGAAAAAAAAAAAAGAAATTACAAAATGCCCAACATAAACATGAAGTCAGTAATAACTTTAAAAAATATATATTTAAAAATATTATTATTTTTTTTTTTTTTACTTTAAAAGTTTAATAATATTTTTTTTAACTTTTATAATGTCATCTTGTTAAGTATGTTTATAAAAAGGGCTCCAAGAAATAAAAAAAATGATAGATTTATTATTTAAACTTTTATACTGCCTTTTATGACAACAAAGACCTGTAAGAACCTATTAATTAACAATTGAATAACATTTTAAAAAATGGTGATACAACTTTTACTATTACGGGATCATATTCTTTTAAGTGTCTTGATAACACCAGATTTTTTTCAAATGTTTTAAATATTAAATTTTTATTTAATTAAATATAATTAAATAAAAAACTTATTTAAAAACTACGCTCACTACAGTGGCGGCGCGCATGCCGAAATGGCCGCGCGAAAGCCGACTTTTAACAATAAATTAAAATTATAAATATTGGAGATACAATTTCGGGAATTGAGAACTTTTTCCTGAAATTTCCTGCTCTTTCAGAAACTTTTATAATATTTGAGCTATTACTTATACTTTTTGAGATTTTGCCAAAAAGCTGGACGGCTATTTTTTACAGTGTTTTGTTAATAACAATTGTAATTATTTTTTGCAAAAAAATCAAAATACGCCTTTTTCTAGATGCCATTCAGGATCGTTTAAACCACTAACCATATTTTTAGGAGACTTGTAACTAATTTTCGCAGGAAATCAAATTCTTGACTAGACTAAATGTTTTAAGGTCCAAGGTGATTTTTTTAAGTTCTAACGATTTGTTAATATTTCTTGTCTTACCACAAAGTTACTTTGTGGTAAAAGTTTTTATTTTGTCGGTTAATTTAATAAAGTTAATCTTGGTATCTTTATGTAATCATTGGTACACGACGTTTTCGTCAGTATTTATCTCAAACCGTTTTCAAGTGACAATTTAAAACTACTTTTAAAGCTACAAATTTTATACTATTTCTTTTTTTTTAAAATTGACCACCGATTTTTCACGATTTAACAACGGCTGACAGCTATTCGGAATGTCAATATTAGGCTTGTTAAATACATTCTGGTTGTTTAGGTTTATTGCAACTACTTTAAATTTTCTTTTCTTTAAGTGGGTTTCTTTATGAATAAATTTTGCTTTAGACCACTGTATGCGGTGTTGTTTCGATGTATGTTTGGCAACCCCCGACCTTGTTGCTTATTTTTTTAAAGATTCTCGTCTTTAATTTGCCCATCGATCCGTTTTTTTTTTTTTAATTTTTCTCCATACTTTGATTTTTATGATTAAAAAAAACGAATTTTCGGCGCAAAAATGACCGGGCGCAAGATTGGTTTTGTGAGCTTGTATAAAAGTTTAAAGATAAAACAATTCTGATCAACTACCTGTATTATCATTGCATTTGTGAAAAATGATAGAAATTAACTTGGACCACGACTAAATATTAAGTGTAGATGTCAAAGCTGCCCAACAGTTTCCAGAGAGAAAGTTAAATAAAACTTAACCTACAAATTTTTATTTTAAAATCAACCAGCAAAAGTTGGATAAATAATTTACGTTTTTTATATCAATTGGACCACCATCTTTGTGATATTGTTAAGATGTTTATGACTTAACATCGTTGATCTGACTAAAAGCGATGTTTCGTCGCACTAAGCGACTGAGTTATCCTATAGTTTATTAAGTGTTTGCGAAATGATTTAAAAGATTTTGTGATATAATCTTATATCGCTAAGTACTCTTAAGAATAAATCTACTTTTAAAAACAAATTTAATACAACATTTAAGAGCATATCTTTAATGTAAATAATATATTTAATTGCTTATTTCCTTTTAAGTTGTTCTAGACGTCCTTCTACACCTTAGGATGATACAACATCCAATTTTCAATAAGATTAGGCCAGACTTCATGTCATCAGAGTAACCATAGACGTCATAGATCAACACCACATTAACCGCTTTCCATCTAGGTCGCAGACTGTTGACTTCAGAGCACTCCCCGCAGACTCTGACAGCACTTACAAATGGGTGGGGGTAGGGTGAAATGGGATACCCCAAGAAGATATAGACAAATTATCAGATCAAATCACAGATGTGTCAATAAATCAATAAGAAATTGAGAGTTTTTAATACATTGTTAAACCCAATTCTCTTATTAATTATCCGATTTAACCAAAGACATAATTATTTCCTAGCTATTGTCTGCTGTACATGTAAGCAAAAATTTATTAAATTTATGATACAATAGCTGTTTTCTTTATTCTTGTCACTGTATATTATCAATTTTTACCTAAATTTTTAGAAAATGTCGGGAGCGTATAAACATTTGCAAAAAATTTTACCACCTCATTTATTTAGGTTTCCATATTAAAGACTTACATTTTTTATATGGGTCATATCATTAGGAGTAAAATATTTTTATAACGACTCATTTACGTTTGTAAGTTATCTAATTACAAGTTTAATTAACACTTTTTAATAAATAAGACGAAGCAAAATATAATTTGCATTGGTAATTCTAAAATTTTATACTTTAGTCAGTTCTCAACAAGAATACTAAGTTTAATAAAATCTTCGGGTTAGACCAAAAATTGACCTTTGGTCGGACACTAATAGTTAATGAAGTTACAACCAAAATCAACTGAACGAACCCAAACGCTATGGTTAATGTCAATATCGTTTACGTATAATTGGTTTAAAGAGCAATTTATATTATTAACAATTGATTTAATAGATTCGTGTCGAATTTTTGTAATTTATCTAATTTTCGGCATTACCGTAATAATTTGCAGTCTGTGTTAAATCAAAGATAATACTACTACGAATAGATGGTTCATTTAAATGGGGCGTTTTGAATCAGTTCGGAGATATCAATGCTTCCGTAAATGCTAATAAAATTAAGTCGGTAACCTCTGCCCCAGCTAAAACCATGTGCGACATTGTCAATGTCTGTCGCTTGTACCTTATTCGGAACACGAAGTAGCGAAAGCGGGCGGCTAAACGGATTGTGTATTTTCTAGTCGCGTTTCATCGCGCCAATAGTAAAGGCCTGCCGCCAACACCGTTTAACTTTCGTTCAAGGATAGCGCGAAAATCTCTCGATGGACATCGGCTCGCGTTAGCCAAAGTCCATAAGGGGTATCAAAAATATAGCATTGAATGGTTCATCTTATCCGTAGTAGTATTATATTTGGTTAAATGCATTTTTAAAATGATTAAATTAAAAATGGTAATTTTGTGTAAATTTAAAAATATTTTTTTATATATTATTTGGTTAAACTGTATACAAATTACATCTAATAAAATAAAGTACATTACTTGGAATACACTTTACACATTATCATTACAGTAGTAAAACAATAGTAATTTCGATTACTACAATGACTTCCTGTATTTTTCAATAAAGTGAATTTTTAGTTTTAAAATCTTGCGTGTTTTTAATTAAGAAATTTATTTTATAAAAATATATTTCTTTTTAAATTGGAACCAAACAGGAACTCGAAAACACGAACTTACGGTCAGACATTGGAAAAGGACGTAACGCGTAACTAAAGTCGATAAAATCTGTTGCCAGCTTGAAGTGAATTTAAACATTTCTAAATAAAATTGCCTTTAAGTTCTATATTTATAATAAAAAATGGGCATAAAAATAAATAGATTACTAGATTTGGCTTTAAAAATAAATAATTTAAAGATAATTTTGCTACATAAACCATTTTTTATTTATTTTTATTAAGTTAAATACGTTTCGCATTGCTACATTTCGCCCGCAAAGGAATTTCGCAGGCGGAATATGGCAATGCCGCTTCAACGCGCGTAGGAATTTTACAACCGGTCCGTTGATAAATGGAATGAACCTGATTAGGTGTAGTGCGACGTTGCCCTGGATTTTCTTAAGTGTTTTGTGGTGTTTTTATTAAAACTATCTGTTAAAACTATTTACAAACTTATATTAAAAACTCTAAAATGGTGTGTGAATGTGTTTTGTGTAAAAAATTGGACTATTTACACGAAGATGTGTCTTTTGATAGGTAAGTTAGGTTCTGTTTGCTAGGCGATGTTTTTACCAAGGTCAGTGGCGTAGATTTACAATAGCCTGAAGGAAAGTAACTAGACCAAAAGTTATTTATGCATTGTAAATGTTTTATTATTTTTATTAGAATATTATCGAATTTATTAGTTTGTGAGTAGGTTTATAATATTGTGGGAGAAATTATACATTATACAAAAGGATCTTCTAATATTTTAGGTTATCCAATGACAAGAAACATTTGGTTTTATCTTGTGGGAATTGAAGACGGACAACATTTACCAAAGCACCCTGTGCTAAGCTCAGACCATTTTGATCCACAGGATATTTTGATTAAGGCAAACAATAGCAAATATTTAAGGCCTGGAGCCATCATAAAAAAAATTTACCTCATATATTTGACAATCAATCTGTTGATGGAAGGTAATTATTATAGACTAATACATTCAAATTATTGTTAACGTTGTTTTGTATATTTACGAATCTTCGTAAACTTTGGTTCTTGATTTAAAAAAACACATCATTTCTTTGGTGAAGGTCTATCTAATAACGTTTGAGCTTTTATGTTTAAAACAAGTACATCTTTTTGACTCCACTTTATTGGAGACTTCCCCTAGGAAAGTGAAAGGGTATGTAATTAATATGGTCTTACAAAATCAGCAAAAGTTTTCTAAAGGTCCCCAAAATATATTTTGCAACATGCCAATACAATTTTTCGAAACTTTGAAAGATAATGCTTCATTTTGCGATTTTCTGAAAAAAACAAATTTGACAGCTAAAAAAGTCACGTGATCATCCTTATACAGGGTGCCACAGATTCAAGTACATGCATGGGGATCTTGGAAACCGGAAGAGATACAAAGTCGGTTAAATTATTAAAAAGTTGCGCATTTAGGTGCCTAACAACATGCCGTTTAGAAAGTTGTAAAATTCCGAGTACTTCCGGAGATATCCGGAAAAAACCGAAATTTGCCGATTTCGTTTTATTTTTTCTGACGTTATTTAAAGATATATGGAAAAATAAAAAAACTTTTTCATGGCCACTCTACAAAACAGCGTTTAGGGATTTTTGGTACGATAGGGATTTTTGGTACGATGTTTCGTTTTCGTTAAACCATCATCAACATTATTTTTTTTAAATACGGCAATCAATTGTTCATTGCATTTTTTTTGAAGCAGTTATAATCCCAATTACAATGATGTATAACACTTAATATTTTTCTGTTAAATAAACATATTTTCCAAAAGAGACAATGAGTTAGACAAGGAACGCACAACATTTCTTATAGGGGCGTTTCATATTTGTTAAAAAATATTAAGTGTTATACATTTTTGTTATTGGAATAATAAGGGGTTCAAAAAATGAAATAAAAAAACCAGGTCCGTATTTAAAAAAATAAAGTTGATGATGGAAAACGAAACGTCGTGCGGAAAATCTCTTAATGCTGTTTTGTAGAGCTTAAAAAGTGACCACGAGAAAGTATCTTTTGTTTTTCCATATCTCTTTAAATAACGTCAGAAAAAAATAAAAACGAAATCGGCAAATTTCGTTTTTTTCGGATATCTCCGAAAGTACTCGGAATTATGCAACTTTCTAAAGTGGATATGGTTAGTTACGTAAATACACAACTTTGCCATAATTTAACCGACTTCATATCTCTTACGGTATCCCCATGCATGCACTGAATCTGTGGCACCCTGTACTACTTATTTGGCATTATTTTTCAAACAAAAACTTTTGGCAAAAAAAAATTACCCGAATTAATTGGGGAAAAATTTTCCCATTTGATGCGGACTTTATGGTTGACACTGTATATTATCTTAGGAATAAGTAGATATTTTTTATTTTGGCCTTATATCTAATATTTTATGTTATTTTTGTGTACCGTATATAATAAAAAGTATCCCCAGTTTTTGTCTTTTTTTATTAATTTGTGCCCACATTATTCTAAATTTATAGGAGAAAAGTAATTTTGTTTAAATAACCAATACACCAAAAAAATTTTAGTTATTTTTAGAATAAAATATTTTATAACTATTTATGTTGCTAATCAATATTTTTTAATAAACTAAAATTAAAAGGATCACCATAATTAGAACGATTTAAAAATTAATATTTTTAATAAATTTATATCTAATCGAAACTTCTAACATAAACCATACGCCACTGGTCGAAACTGCAAGGCTCCGTACAATGTTGCCTTGATCAGTCCTAATTTATCTTCTATCCTTTTTCCCCTTATATGATTTTATTGATAATGTCTGGGACAAAACAAAGTGTCACTTATGAATGAAATGTTAAGTCTTTTCTTTCTTTCGTCTGAGATTGGAACAGTCCGCCAAAGTTTAAGTCCCAGTACTAACGTACCATGGGTGTGTTAAGGTATGTACACACCGAAAAACAAATAAGAACAAACATTCGTTCTTGTTTACCTTGTTTGTTTGTGTTCTTTGTTTATTGTTCGCGTTTTTTTGTCTACATAGCGCAACCAAATATTTGTTCACTCTAGTTTGACCAGTTGGAAAAGTTATGGATGACGACGAACATAATTTATTTTTCTTTAGGTATGTACACTTGTACACACCGAAAAAACAAACAAAAACAAACATTCGTTTTTGTTCACTTTCTTTGTATGTGTTTTTTGTTTATTGTTTGCTTTTTCTGTCTACATAGCGCAACCAAATGTTTGTTTACTCTTGTTCGACTAGTTGGAATAGTTATGGATGACCATTAAAACAAAAATTCTCTTTGATGTACCAACGTCCACTCGAACATGTCTGAACAAGAACAAACAAACGTTTGTTCGCCGTTTTAACTGTCTTCACTTAAGAAAAACGTTTGTTTGCTAATGTTTGTTCTTGTTTGTTTTTTTCGGTGTGTACATATTGTTTGATGTACCGACGTCTACTCGAACATGTATGAACAAGAACGAACAAACGTTTGTTCGCGTTTTCACTGTCTACACTAAAGAAAAACGTTTGTTTGCTGATGTTTGTTCTTGTTTGTTTTTTTTTGGTGTGAACATACCTATAAACACCAAACGGTCTATCAGAATGACTACACCATTCGATTAAGAAAAATTTTGACTAGTACATCATTACTAGTCATTCGGAGATAACAGAAATTCGGATGTCATGGAGACACTTAACCATCTTTAAGTAAAATATTTCCATAGCTTGTCTTTTATATTAAGATAACTAATAAAAAATAAAATTTTTATTAAGAAAAATATAACGCATTTTGAAATGGTACTTAGCCTAACGCCATAAAAAATAAGCAACCGTTTAGGTCCTTTCTTAAGATTCAACATTGTCATTAATTTTTTTAAAATTTATTCTTCATTTAAAATTTTGGTCCCAATATAGAAAATCTACTTTTCCAAGTAGATTAAGTGTATAAATTAAATATAAATAAACAATGCCGTCAATTTATATATTTCACTAAACATTTGTTTGCAATAATTATAATCTATAATTCTTCCAGTTATTTAGAATATTTTTATTTTATTTAAAAGTATTTCACATTTAGAACTTTCTATTTAGTGGGTTGTACTTTACTAATAATAAATATTGCTGTTTTATAAAGCAAAATAAATTATATGAAATTTGCTTTATAAATTATTCAGAAAAGTAAAATAACAGATATTTTAATCGGTAAAATGTCTATCAATTTCTGTTAAAAAATGACCAATCCCTTTTTTATTATTATAAATTTAAATCAAATGGTTATAGGTTTTTTTTTAATTTTAAGCTACAACAATTAGAGCTTTTGCTATTTCCTAGTAATGACTTTTTTTTTTATCTTGGGACAGTCCACGAAGGCTGATGCCTAAGTACTAACGTACCCTGGGTTTCAGTGTGGTGGGGGGAGTTTTTTTCACACGGGACTTAAATTTTTGGAATTGGGAGGAGGGAAAAACTTCTGTGGGCAGCAGGTTCCATAGTCTTGACCTCTAGGAATAAAGGAACGGAAAGCGGGAAGTTTGGGGCCTCTAACTGAACTTGGGAGAAGGATGATAAAAGTTGCACTACGTGTTGCTCTATTGGGAGCTGCCAGAAAGGAATAATACTGGCCAATTCCTCCGACGAAGCCGTGAAAATACCTATAGAAGAGCGACAGATCCCCACAGCTCGACGATGGGCAAAAAAAGGAAGCCTTTCTGTGAGCGATGGATCATTAATAAGACGAAAGTGTTTTTTGAATGGAGTCCCGAAGGCTAAGTGTTGTAGGAGACGCCATTCCCCAGACATGAGAACAATATTCCAAAAGGGTCTGATTTGGGATACATCAAGTGTACAGATTGGAAGAAGAGAAAATTTTCTGGCTCAAAAGGAATCCAATCTTTTTGAAGCTGCCAAGCTATGGTTGAAATGTGTTTGTGCCAGTTGAGGTTATTCTCAAAAGTAATGCCGACTAGATTAAACGACTCTTTGTTCTGCAGAACTTGGCCGCTCATATGTAAGGGATGAGCATTCGCAGACTTTTTCGCGACAGCGAACATTTGTGTTTTTGAGGCATTAAACTGAACACGATTTTTGGCGCCCCAATCCAAGATAAGTTTAAGGTCTTGTGAAAAGAATTAGCCTGCGCTTGTTTTCAAAATCAGAATTACACGGTGGCAAAAATTGAATAAGAGTGGAGGGTACTATCGTCAACAAAACTATAAGGGATTGATTGTGGAAAGAGAAGATCGTTAATGTGTAGAAGAAACAGCGTGGGTGCCAACTGGGCCCTGGGGCACCCCCGCATTTATTTGGAGAGGTTGGGGAATGACCATCTACACTAACGTATACGTCGATTAGAAAGGAAACTGGAAGGCCAAGAGCAAAGCTTAGGTGGAAGACCCAAAGGGAAGTTTGTTAAGAAGCCCTTATGCCAGACCTGATCAAAACTTTGGATATGTCAAGAGCAACGACCTGGGATTCACCAAGAAACTCAAGGGACTTGTTCCAGTTGTGTGAGACAAAGGAAAGAAATCAGCTGGGTTATTCTCATTTAAAGCCGTCAACCAAATAGTGAAAAATGACAAATTTTAAAAAACGTATTTTAGGTCAAAAAAATTAAAAAAATAACTTAAAAATAAAATGTTAAGCATGTTTTAAGTGAGCATTTCAATTTTTTTCTTTTTTAAAATGTTTTTAGTATATTTTTCTATTACATTGTGTCAGGTTCGTCACAATTTGTCAAATCCTATGAAATTTGCCTTTTGCGCAGCAAAGAATTTTTTAAAATTTTAAAATTTTTTTTTTTAAAAAGGTGTGATGTACTATTAGTCTTTATAATAATAAAAAAAACCCTTTTTTTTACATTTTTTTAATAGTGACGAAGTTGACGCTAAAGTAACGAACCTGATGTTGCTGTAAATATATGTTAAACGCCACAAAAACCCCTTTTAAAGACGTTTTTGTTTTTTATATCGTTATACAAAGCGTTGAACCGGAAAATTTGTATTTTTCAAATTAAAGAGGTTATAGGAGTAGCAAAATTAAATTTAAAAAAAAAAAACTAAAATAAATTTTAATAATTATAGGAAGAAACAACTTTTAGAATTTAGTAACATCAAATAGCTAATAGGGGGTAATCGATAACAAAAACAGAGTTTCACCTCAGTTAACTTCTTCAT